>PVKE010000289.1:0-34620 GCA_004027555.1 Craseonycteris thonglongyai
TTGAGAAGGTTCCCAGGATGTGGAACTTTGAGTGCTGAAACCAGGAAAGTTCTTGGTAAGCCAGGATGAGTCAGTTGCCTTATTACAGTATTTGAAAAGACGATCAGTGCTATGAGGGGGAAAATAGGAAGGAAGAAGGACATACCTGACTATTTTACATAGTTTGATCAGGGAAGCCCTCATCAAAATGTAACATGTGAGTAAAGATTGAAGGAGGTGAGAGGTGAGTGAGTGGGCTAAGCAGATATCTGGAGGAAGAGTTCCAAATCTTGGAACTGCAGTTGCTTCAGGCCTTCAGGCAGACTGTTGGTGAAAAGGCTGAGGAACAGCACAGAGACCAGGGTGTGAATGAGGGAGTGAGTGGAAGGAGGAAAAGTAAGAGAAGTCCATTTGGGGAGGTCAGGGAGGCACAAAGATTAGGTAGGCCTTAGTGTTTTGAAAGGATCACTCTGGCTAAAGCATTGAGAATGGATAAAGGAGAGCGGGCAAGGATGGAAGCAGGGAGATGGAGGAGAAGGCTGTTGAGTAATCCAGGCAAGAGGTGTTTGGAGGCTTGGGTCAGGATGGTAGTAGTGGAAAGGGGAGAAGTAGCCAAATTCCAAATATACAGGAGTCTCTCAGCTAACCAGAACTCAAGCAACCAGCAATCTCAAGCAACTGGCACACACAAAGAAGTCTTCGATGTTTTTGCATATTGTTTGAGAGTTTTGCCAGTTGCTTGAGTATCGGGTGCATTTATCTGTCATCTACCAATCCCCATAGGTGCCAGTTAACTGAGAGTCTCCTGTATTTTGAAGGTAGGTAGGGTTTGCTGATAGCTGGGATGTGGGGCATGAGAGAAACAGACAAATTAAGCATAACTCAAAGGTTTTGGCCTGAGCAATTGGAATAATGGAGTTGATGTCAAGTGAGGTAGACAAGGTTAAAGATAGGTTTGGGGAGAGAAAATTGACTTTGGACATCTTAATGTATTAGATCTCCAAGTGGAGATGTCACAATGGATAGTTGGATATAAGAGTCTGAGTTCAGGAGGGAAATCTTAGCTGGAGATACAGATATTTGGGGATCATTGGCACATACAAGAGGGTGAGACTACTGGAGGAGGGAGTGTTGATAGAGACTTGAGGGGGACCAGGACTGAGCCCTGGGGCTCTCCAACATTAGGAGATGGGGAGCAGAGAAGAAATAGCTGAAGGGAACTGTGGTGGAGCATCTGGAGGAGAAAAAAAACGCAAGAGACTGGTGTCCTGGCAACCGATTGTAAAAAGCTCATTCCAGGAAATCAACAGGGTGCTGTAGTAGAATGTATATGGTGGCAGTGGAGGGAAGAGGCACCTCTGTGAAGGTGACACTTAAACTAGGACTGGAGGGTAAGGAACCAGCCATGGGGCAGAATTGGGGTCTGATTCAGTTACTGAAACCTGCAGGGCTGGAAGAACAGCAAATGCCAATGCACTGGAGTGGGGAAGAGCTTGGCGTCTTCTAGGATCTACCCGAAGGCCATTGTGATCAAGAGGGGGAATGGAGATACATTTGGAGAGGCAGGTGGGGGCTAGACCATGCTGGTCTTCCAGGGCCTCAGTTTTCCCTGCTGGTTCCTCCTCACTTCCCAGCCTGCAGGCTCAGTCCTTAGACCTCTTTCCTGTCTCCGTTTCCTCCCTTAGTGATTTTAGCCAGTCTCATGGCTTTCGGTGTTATCGATTGAGTTGGCGACCCTCAAATTTATACATGTGGCCCAGATCTTGCCACTAAACTCCAGACTCATATTTAGCTTCTTAATAACTTCTCTTAGAGGTCTCCAGGTGTCTCAAGCTTAACATGTCTAGAGCCAAATTCCTGTTTTCTTCCCAAAGAAGCCTGCTCTCCCCATAGATTTCCCCATCTTACGAGTACTTGATAGTAGTGTCCTTCTAGTTCTTCACGCTAAAAGTCATAGGCCTCGTCCTGCTTCTTCTATCAGCAAATCCTGTGGACTCTTCCAAAATGCGTTTGGGATCTGACCTCTTCTCTCCACCTCCCACCACTGCCATTCTCCTCTCCCTTAGTTCTTGGGGCAGGTTCTTTACTGATTGGCAACCACCCTTGTCCCTTCAGGGTGCTCCCAAATCAGCAGCCAGAGTAATCGTGTTTAAAAGTAAGCCTCTGCTCAGAATTCCCTAATGGCTCCCATCTTCTTAAGGGTAAAGGACGACGTCCTTACAGTGATCTCCAGGGTCATTATCTGCCCATCTCCCCTCCCTCAGCTCTGACTTGCCTTTGTTTTCTCCTGCTCACTATGTTCCAGCCACATTGTCCTCCTGGCTGTTTCTGAAGCACGCCTGGCATGTTTCTGCCTATAGATCTTCCCTTTCTAGCTACCGTATATGACTCCCTTTCTAACTTCTTCCACCTCTTGGCTCAAATGTCAGCTGTTTAGTGAGGCCTTGCTTTCTACTCTGTTTAAAATGACAAAACAAGCTTTTTGCAGCAGCTGGAAAAAATTCACACACACACCCTGTGTGCACACATATACACACACCCTGTGCTCCCCCCGCAGTACCTTCCCTATTGCTCTTTACCTTCCCCCTTAGACTAAAAGCTCGCTGCACTTAGGGATTTGAGTCTCTGTTCTCTGCTGAACCCATGGTGCCTAGAACAGTGTCAGGCATTGGAGGTAGGACTCACTATTCATTGAATGAACAAATGGGGAGACATTGAAATGTACTGAGCATGAGCAATGACATAATCTGATTCTATGCTAATTTTTAAGCATTGACTTTGATTGATATAGAATAACATACTGTGAAATGCACAGATTTCAAGTGTTAGTTTGATGAATTTTGACAAGTTCCTATAGCTGTATAACTCATACTACTATCGATTCAGAACATTTTCATCATCCCCCAAAGCTTCCTTGTGCGTCCTCCCTGTCAGCCCTCTCTCTCCCCACCCCCATGCAGAGGCAACCAATGTCCTGATTTCTTTTGCATGGATTTGTTTTGCCTGGTCTAGACCGTGATGTCAGCGGAATCATTCAGTATGAATTCTTGTGCCTGGCTTTTGCTCATCATGATGGTTTTGAGATTCATCATCTTGTGAAGTCTCCAGCAGTTCCTTTGTTGCTGTGGTATCCATCCCATGGACCTACCACAATTTGTTTATCCATTTTCCTGGTCTGCGACATTTGGCTTGTGTCCATATTTTGGTTATGTCTGAACATTCATGTTTAAGTCTTTTTGTAGATATTAGTTTTCATTTTTTCTTGAGTCAATGCCTAGGATTGGAATCATGGGGATCAAAGGGTGGATGATGTTTAACCTTATGAGAAGCTGCCAGAGTATTTTCTAAAATGGTTGTATTGTTCTTACCTTTGCCCAGCCATACACGAGAGTTCCAGTTGCTCCACCTCCTTGCTAACATTTTGCTTTGTGTTTTAACAAATGCATCTGGCTGCTGTGTGGAGAACTGGCCCACAATTTCACTGTGCTGGCTCATTTGGAAAATGGTGTTGGGAGGAGTGGGAGTGCCTGAAAGGAAACCCCCAGGCAGGCCACGTCTCCGAATCAGGTGGAGGAAACCAGTAGGCCATGTGTCAGACACTCAAGACACGGGGCTTTCTCCCAAGGGCTCTAGATTTTCTTGTGGCGGATAACCTCTAGGAGGTTGCCACTTCTTTCTTATCCCTAGAGTGGGTTTGTGGTTGGTTTTGTGTGGAGCCTGTTGAAGATGGCAGCTTATTTTTGCAGGCACAGCTTTCTGTTTACCTTTGCTCCCATAATTATTTTTATGGTTAAACTTATTGGGGTGATATTGGTTGGTAAAAATTACAGATTCTAGGTGTACAATTCTACAGTACATCATCTATGCAGTGCATTATGTGCTCACTACCCAGAGTCAGTTCTCTTTCCATCACCATATGTTTGATGAGCCTTCCCTACTTACCCTCAGGTAACCACTAAACTATTGACTGTGTCCATGAGTCTTTGTTACTTTAAGTTTTATATTTCACCTATGAGTGAAGTCATATGGTTCTTGATTTTCTTTCAGTCTGACTTATCTTACTTAATATGATGACCTCAAGGTCCATCCATGTTGTCACAAATGGCTGTATTTCATCTTTTTGTATCTCTGAGTAGTATTCCAGTGTGCACATGTACCACAACTTCTTTATCCAGTCATCTATCAGAGGACACTTTGATTGTTTCCTGTGACTTGGCCACTGTGAACAGTGTTCTCTCATAATTTTTTTCAGGTTATCTAAGGAGGTGTTCTTGGGTAATCTAGCCAGAGGTCAAGGTTGTGGAGCTGTTGTGTTTTCTTTCATAGCCAGAGCCCTTAAGTCGGCTCGGGGAGCTGAGAACCTACGTGGAAGAAAAGCAGGCAGCTGGTAGAGAAACTGGCAAGATCTGTGCTAGGACTATTTCTGCTCAGCATCGTCCTCAGGCAGGATACAGTAGGCCCCCTTATCTGTGGATTTGCTTTCTATATTTTCAGTTTCCTGCAGTCAACCATGGTCCAAAAATGTTAGTAGAACATTCCAGAAATAAGCAATTCATAAGTTTTAAATTCCGTACTGTTCTGAGTAGAGCGGTGAAATCTTGTGCTGTCCGTTCTATCCCACCCTGGGTGTCAGTCATCCCGTTGTCCAGTGTCTCCACGGCTTATGCTCCCTGCCCATTAGTCACTTGGTAGCTCTCTCGGTTATCAGATCGATAAGTGCTTTCTTCAAGTGAAAAGGTATGTAGAGTATGTGTAGGAAAAACAGTGTGTGTGTGTGTGTGTATACACACACACACACACACACACACACACACACACATATATATATATATATATATATATATATATATATATATATATATATATGAGGGTGGTCCAGAAAGTATCCAGCCATGAAAAATAGAGGCATTTATGGCTGGATTTTTTTTCCCCCAACAGCTCTTGTATATACATATACATACATATACACACACATACATACATAGATATACATACACATATACATACATGGTTTGGTACAGTCTGTGGTTTCAAGCATCCTCCTGGGGCCTTGGATGAGGATTAGGCTGGACTACTATAGTCCCCTAAGCAAAAGAGATATTTCAAGAGACATTGATTTACTGATTTATTGGAGCCTATGTTCTGCTTGAGAGAGCTTGCTCCTGGACCTCTAGCATGTCCTCAGACAACCAAATTGCTTATCGAAACATGGCTTGGGAAGGACAGAATTCATTTGCTGCTGGTGGGTATCAGGGTTGCCTGTAGCACCCTTCCCTGAGGACACATCGTTCTAAAGAACCAAGAAGGATGTTTAGCACCAAAGAACCCTGACTAGAAGGAAGTGTTAGCTAACCCTTTGGTGGTTATCATTCTGTAAGGCATAGGTGTATCAAATCAACACGCTGTACACCTTAAACTTCACAGTGTTACCTGTTAATTCTGTCTCAGTAAAGCTGAGGGTAAAGACAAAAATCAAAGAACTCCATCTACTAGTGTGAAGGTAAGCTTGGGCCGAAGCTTGTTCTTTGGTTGCTGTGGTTTAGATCCTCTGCAGGCCATTCATTGTCCCTTATCATTTTAGGCTGGTTAAACACAGTTGATTTCCAGTAGTTTATTTTCTGATCCTGAGGCCACATCTTGGTTGCTTGGTTAGGTCTGGAGGTTTCCCGAGCTTCTGTAGCAGTATATGTGCGGGTCACCTCTCACCCATTCTGTGCGGCTTCACTATGGGACACTTTCCCTGACCTTGGTCCCAGATTCCAGGTGCTTGTTACTGTAGCTCTGTGTTGGGGAGCAAGATATGAACAAGCCAGACACATGGCCCTGCCCTCACGGAACTCCGAATTGGTTGGGAAAGATGTAATGAGAAGTGTGGTGAGTTTGTGGGAGTAGAAGTCAGGATGTGTGGAAACACACTTCAGGGAGACCGGATGTGGTATGGGGGTGAGGGAAGCCTGCCTTGAATGGCCTTTAAAATCATAAAGGGTGGGAAGCTGGGATGGCTCAGTGGGTTAAGCGCTCACTATGCAGCCCCGGGGACTGAGGATCGAATCCTGGCCCCGGCCCGTGTGGACCCATATGCTGAACTGGGGAGTGCCCCCAGATCAGTTCTCACTGGGGTGAGACCCAGGCCCAGTTCCTGCCCTGTGCAGCCCCACACCCACCTGTGGAATGAAACTATGTGGAAAAACCAATGATGTGCAACTATGGAGACTATTCTGGGCCCTCCCCCTTCTCTCTGTCTCTGTCTCTCTATCTCTCTCTCTGTCAAAAATAATAAAAATAAATCTTAAAAAAAAAAAATCATAAAGGGTGAGGAGGCGTTAGCCAGGAGAAGAAGGAAGAAGGGTGGTTCTGAGGTCATGGGGGGAAAGGAGAGCTCAAGATGAGGCTGGAGAGAGACAGGGCAGGCCACAGGTGAGCCAGGTGACAGATCTGTCTTTTATCCCGAGAACAACTTGTTGGCTAGGGTTTTCAGGTGGATGTTGGAGGAGGGGCATGGTCAGATTGGTATTTTGAAAGGATCACTCTGGCTGCAGTGTGGCTATTAGGTTAGGAATGGGAGAGGGAGGTTGTTAGAACAGAAGCCGAGGGACCAATTTGGAGGGCTTTGCAGTATTCCAGGCAGAAAATGACCATGACTTGGGTTTGGGGATGGAGTGAGGTGGGATGGAGTGTGCCATTAGGGATGGAGAGAACTGGGCAGGTTTGAAAGAAGTGGATTAGACAGGATTTGAAGTAGATTAGTAGCAGCACAGGAGGAGGAGTTAGGGATGATTTAGGGTTTTAACCTAATGGGGATCAGAGCGGGGAAGCAGCATTATCACTTCATTGTCTCAGCTGTTTTACTCATTATGTGGTGAAAGTGTCTTTGGGAACCCTGAAATTTCACTGAGATTCCCTGGGGGTGGGGGTGGGGGTGTCAAAACCAGAAGATGGCTCCAGAGGGTAGCAGGGGTCTCCAAACTACGGCCCGTGGGCCGGATGCCCTCTCATCCGGCCCGTGGAGACCTTTTTAGCTGAATAAAATAATATTAAATAAATAATTAAAAACAACATCTATGTTTTGACATTTTCTTATTTGGACCTCGAGTGTGTGGGAGGCCTCCAAACTGCTGTTTGATAGTTGATGCGGCCCGCGGCTGAAAAGTTTGGAGACCCCTGGTATAGAGGAAGGAGGCAGAAAACGTAAGAGACTGGGCTAGATATTCTGTGAGGGATGACCGAACAGGTTACAGGCAGAAGTGATGTCTTACAGGGGTTGCTGAAGGGTGAAAGAAACCAAAGACTTTATTGTAAGACCTTTTAGATCCTTCCTGGGCTCGCCCATTGAACTACAAGTGAGTGTAGTGGGAACCCACTGCTCTTGGTTGCAGGACTTTGTTGGGGGACAGTAGGAAGGAAAAATTGGGTATGACTCTGAAACCTCACTGGGTGCTCAAAGATTAGTATTCTGTGAACCCCGTGTCCTTGGAGAAGAAGTCGGGTTTTGCACTGGAGCGGTAGGGAACTTGGTGACCGCCCACTCTCACATCTAAGAATGCACCGTTCCCCGCCTTTGACTGATGAGCAGTCTCTCCGTGGGCCAGCCCTTGACCTCACACCAACTCTCTGGGTTTTCTGGCTGTAGGAATTGGATTCAAGTACATGGCTCTGGGAGACCTCATCATCCTCATCACGTTTGGCCCTCTGGCTGTGATGTTCGCCTACGCCGTGCAGGTGGGGTCCCTGGCGGTCTTCCCGCTGGTCTACGCCATCCCCCTCGCCCTGAGCACCGAGGCCATCCTCCATTCCAACAACAGCAGGGACATGGAGTCGGACGGGGCGGCAGGCATCGTCACGCTCGCCATCCTCATGGGCCCCACCTTCTCCTACATGCTCTACACCACGCTGCTCTTCCTGCCCTACCTGGTCTTCAGCATCCTGGCCACGCACTGCAGCATCAGCCTGGCCCTGCCGCTGCTCACCATTCCCATGGCCTTTTCTCTCGAGAGACAGTTCCGCAGCCAGACTTTCAACAAACTGCCCCAGAGGACCGCCAAGCTCAACCTCCTGCTGGGGCTCTTCTACGTCTTTGGCATCATTCTGGCACCAGCTGGTAGTCTGCCCAAGCTCTGAGGGCGCAAGGCGCTCCCCCCTCGACAGGTCCCCGTGTCTGAGGATGTGTTGAAGGCAGAGTACCCGAGGCGAGAAGATGAGCTGGCAGTGAGGGGCCTAAGGATGGCTTGCGAGTGCCCACCTTTTTAAAATGATTACATTCTTAAAGATAATGTCTTGTTTTTGCTGTCTTCTGTTTTGTGGGGAATCTTGAAACCACTCTGCTATCCAAGGGTGAACTGGCTGCCCAGCCCTTGTTTTACTTATAATTTCCACTAGAGGGTGTTGTGAGGTCACTTTCAAGAGAACTAATAGGCCCTAAGACCTGGTGGAGGAGCCGCCGGGGCTGGCCTGCAGTCCTGGCAGAGCATAGTCACCAGATGACGTGGCCTCCAGTTGTCTTGGTATTACAGGATAGGTAATGACTGGTGGCAGGCCCAGTGACACTGGGAGCACCTGTCTCTTACTCTGAGCATTTGGGTGCTGAAATACACTGCCTCAGAAAGTCCCTCATTAAGAGACCAGCATAGCTCCCGGCTATTAGCCTAAGTTGTGATTCGGAGCCTTTTGTCCTTCATTCATCTCTGCTTTCACTGGTTGCTACAGATCACCCTGCAGCAAGACAATCAAGTAAAGAAACCGCCCTGGAGGCAGCTGGGAATCACTCTGCTTTGGGATCAGAACTGGTCGGGTGGCTGTTGCCCCTTTGTAGAATGCACTGAGTGACAGGAAGGACTCCCAGCCCCTTAGGTAACTATTAAGAGTTCTGAGATTGTACAGGGCTACTTAACACCCGCAGGTGTCTTCATCACCCACCCCCATCGCCTTTCCTAATGCTCCCCAATGCCCACCCTCTGTTTCTGTTTGGTTCCCCGTTGTGTGTCTTGTCACTGTGGAGCCTATTTGGGCGGCAGCTCTGCCACGTAGGGACTGTTGCTACTTTCCTGCCAGGGAAGAAACTGTTTCCTCTGAAGACTGCTGTGCAATATGGACCCTGCTTCTCCCAGAGGCTTTAAGTTTGTTGATTTGTGGAAGGATAGATTGCACCCAGAATGGGGCAGTTCCAGTGTTGATTGAAGCTGCTTTTCATTTCGTTGCCCGTGAAGTATAATGTCTGGGCTAGAATTGCTCAGTTGCATTTGGTCCAAGACTGAAATAGATTGAAGCCACTATTGTTATATTTTTCTGTCATGATGCTGGCTGTTCTGACAGGTATTTCAGGGGCTTGGCCTACAGAAAATGACATCAGAATTATTAATAGTTCTTTTTAAAATCAGCCTAATTATATGATTTGGCTCCTTGAGTTAGGATTGTTTGGCTTACTTGTAAAATACAGATTTGGAAATTGCAAAAGTTCCTCTGAAGTGAAAGGTGATTTGTCTGCAGAGATCTGGAACCCTTGAATAGTTATCAGAGCCCAGTAACAAGGGCATGGGTCCTCCTCTCCTGCCTTGCTTCCCAGCACCATCTGTCTTCTGCCAGGCTTGTGGCATTTTGGTGCTCACAGGGGTCTTGCCTCCAAAGACCAGCTCTTCGGACCAGTCCTCAGAGCAGGCTCTTTTCCCGGGGGGCTCCTCCCTAAGGCTGTAGGACCAAGAGCTTCCAGCGTCCACAGACCAGACCCAGCCTTGTAGGCGCTCCTGTTGGCTGTCAGCCTCGGCACTGTGTTCTGGTGCAGATTTTAGTGCATATTTTTATATATAAATATTTCTAAAAGGCCAAATTTGGTGCCAGGTTTTATATGCAGGTCACCATAATTTGTATCTTATATCCCCTGATTCAATAAAGGGTTTCTTTAGACTTACTAATAAAAAAAAAATGCTTATCAGTTTCTAGTTTTTCTTTTTGTTTTCTTCCTACTTGTCTGACTGATTGTGAATTCTGATTTATAAATCTCAGGAGCCCAGCACAGAGACGTTGGGACATTGGGTGGGGGCGGGTACATGATTTTTGGTGATGGATTTGACCAGATTTGATGAACCCTTAGAATAGACCGTAGGAACCACTCAGAACCAGTATAGATTTGTTAAGAACAAGTCAGGCCAGATTAACCTTGTTTCCTCTGTCCTTTGCTATTTTCATTTTTCTTTTCCTTGATGGGGTCACTGTGCTGATAGATTGAGAACATGTAGTTGATAGAGTACATTTGGGCTTTAGTGGGCATTTGACAATATATCCTTATGCACAAAGCAGAGATACGTGGAATGGATAACAATCTAGTTAGATGAATTTCTGGGAGACCGAACAGGTTGTGGGAGAGCTGACGGATCAGTCTGTCATTGTCAATAGGGAGGGAAGCCTTTAGTAGCACATGTGTGCCCTCTGCCCTTTGGCTGGGTTCAACACCTGTTGTTACTGAGTGAAATTATGCAGCCCAAACTGCAGGTCCTATAAATATGGGAAGAAGAGCTTATCCAATGACAATGAAAAGGCTGCTTTGATGTGGCAAAGGAAAAGTTTAGCATGAATTAATTAATATAAGGTAAAATATAATACTTGGCTCCCAAAAAGCAACTGTATAACATCCAAAGGAGAAGATCCCTGGAGTGACGGCAGGAGATGCAGTGGATAGGAATCTTATCGCTGACTCTGGGGTACGACATCACATGCCTTTGTTTCTGGGAGTCAGGTTTATTCTGCTCTCCAGTGGGGTGGCTGGCAATTTCACCTCAGTCGCCTCTTAGGTGGACTCCCATCCCTGTAGGATGACCCAGGACTCCTGAGCCTCTGGGGGACCAGAAGCCAGGGGTGTTGGCTTGGCTCTTGCTCCAGTGATAATCTGTAAAGGTCCTTTCTCAGGCACTTCATGTTGGGGTTTAGACGTGTTCCTTGCACACTCGGTTCCAAAGAGTTCAAAATGCCCCAGACAGCAGCCCTCTTTGCCGCTGAGTGCCGTGGGCCTGCAGGGCGCTTCCCCATCTCCATTTCGGCCCAGTTCCGGGGAAGCACCCATTCTCTCCACGATCTACCGTGTCCACCTCTCGTACTCAGCTTTTCCTTCCTTGCAGGACTTTTGCACAAATCCCACCCTGAGGGCCTTTAGAAGCCCAGTGCTGGCCTCTTATGTGGGGTGAGGAAAGAAGATGCAAATCCTCATTTACTATCTCACTAATGCTCCTGTTACTGCTTCATTAAAGCAAAGGAACAAAAATCTGGTCCTGTGACCTGGCCGGAACCTCAGTTTGAGCCAGTAATGAGCTCTGACTTCCATGAAGGCTAATGTGATCCAAGGTGGACTTCATAGGAGCTTCATGTCCAGAACAAAGAAGGCTCCGGTCCTGCCTGTCCTGTGTTGTCGGGCCACATGTGGGGGGCTGGGTCCACTTCTGGGCACCTTTCCATCTTTCTTACTTTTTTCTTGACATAGCAAATGTGGTAGGCCAAGGGCATGCCGTGGATAGAATGCACTTGGATTTCAGTAGGGCATTTGACTATATGATGTAGGATGTGGAGTAGATGAACATCCAGTTAGTACTTTTCTATGTGCACACATGTGTTTTCACACTGGGAACAGCTGTAGTAGAGACCTGACTATCGGTATGGAAACCACATTTGGAAGATGTTATTAAACTGGGTCTTGTCCAGAAAGCACTAGGCAGACGGGTAAGAGCACTGAAAACTGTTGGTGTGAAAGGGAGACTCACTTGAGGGCTGAATTGGGGAAAAGAGGTCGGGCTTTAAAAATGTTTTTGTCTGTGTGACTTCAAAGGCAAAACTAGACCAATGAGTGGAAATTGTGTGACCCCAGGTTTAAGTGCTTAGGAAGAACCTTCTAGCCATTAGAGGAACCGGCAAGTGAGATGTCTGAAATGTCCCAGTGGGCGGGCGGTGAGTTCTCTGTGACTGGAGTCATTCAAGCAAAAGGATGATTCCTTGTCAGGAACACCGAAGTGAAGAGTTGGACATTAGAGAGCGGGTGTTTGAGACCTTCAGGTTCTCTCAACCCCGTGAGATGGTTGTGCTCTTCTTACGGGATTGTCTCAGACCTGCCCCCTGGGGTTGAGAGGACAAGAAACATACTGACATTTCCTCTTCCTGATGTTAGATTGTTGTCTGTCTGCCCACTTTGACAGGCACAGCGGTCACTGATACTCCTTTCTTTTTAAGATTACACACACACACACATGCGCACACGCACGCACACAGAGTGGAGTTCATCCTCAGAAGCCTTTGAAGTGAGGTGGAGGACAGCTCCTTGCTGCTGAGGCCCGCCCCCACTCTGCCGCTAATGGATTGTCAGCCTCTTTCATTGCGGGCTCCGGACTGTGCCTGCTGGTGGAAAGGCGGTGCCGCTGGCAGGAGCCTGGCACTTGGGTCTCTGCCAGTTGACATTTGCAATTTGCCCTTCAAATTGGGACAGCCCTCCCATTGCGAGTGACTAAGCCAAGATGCCAAAAGGTGGTAAAGTGAGATGGCCCCCCTGCCCGAAGCCACCATGAGGGTTGTGTCTAGGTTCTTCCTGGGGGAGTCTATAGACAGGCCCCTGAAGGCAGGGGGCAAGGCTCGAATTCCAAGGCATAGACCCCTTCAGTGCCCTTCACCCATCTCGAGAATGCGGGAGCTTTGGGAGGGTCCTGAGGGTCTTTGGAGGGACAGTGAGGTCTTGACCACATGCTTTCAGCCAGATTTCAGGAGTAAAGGGAAGCTGATCTGGGACCCTACTATGATGTTCATGTGTCCAGAGAGGTAGTCCCCTGTGTGGTGCGACTGACTCTCCGGGCACCCTGAGTCCACACTTCGGCCCTACTCTTGTCTGTTTCCCCCCAGCCTTCCATAGAATCGCCCCCATGGGCTCACTGTGGGTTTAATAGAGAAGGTCATGGCACAGTGCGTGTGCTACATGTTGTCTATTGTCAGCCTCCCCCTGCAGACGGTGGGACTCAAGGGCCAGGGCCGTGTGTATCTGTTTTATTTACTGTGCTAGATCTGCTCTCGCGTTGGGTGACAGCAGGCCCTCGCTGAGTCGTGGTTAAAGGACTGAGTCAAGCGGGAGGGGCCGGGACTCCTGGGGTTGACTGACAGGCGTGAGAGTTTGGACCTCTGCATCACCAGTTGGCCCTGAGCAGTCAGGACAGGTCCATTCCACGTGGGGTTGAGAGTGGAAAAGAAACATCGCAATAACTCTTAAGATCTGTTAAGATCCAGCTCACCCCCCTGGGACACGGAGGCCTCTAAATAAGTATGTTTGCTGAATGAGTAATAAAGTGCCAGGAACTGTTCAAAAAGCTTAAATCCATTCTTTTAATCCTCATAACAAGGCTACGAATGGTGTGTGAAGTTCTCTTTTTCATCAGAGAGGAAATTGAGGTTCATTCAGGGAGCTAATTAAATTTGTCCAGCGGGGGAGCTGGGCTGGCTCAGCTGGTTGAGCGCTCGTCTTGCAGCCCTGGGGTCCAAGGATCCTATTTCAGCTCTTGCCCGTGCGGACCCATATGCTGAACTGGGGTGTGCCCCCCAGTTCGGTTCTCGCCGGGTCATGCTTCCCATGCAGGAGGGCCCCAGCCCAGTTCCTGCCCTGAGCAGCCCTGTGCCCACCTGTGGAATGAAAAACTATATCGAAAATTAATGACGTACAACCATGGAGACTGCTCTGGTCCCTCCCCCTTCTCTCTTCTGACTCTCTCTGTCAAAAACAATAGACATAAATCTTAAAAAAAACCCCAAAAAACAAGTTCTCCTAGGGTCACCCAGCTCGTAAGTGACAGCACCATGACTCAAAGCTGAGACTGTTTCAGTGTAAATTCTGCTCCTCATGTCTGTCTTTGTGCGCTCTGCCTACAAAGGGGTCCGGGTCTCACCCTGGGGACTGTCAGTGGATCTGCCCTGGGGAGTGGGAAGGTGGTGAGCAAGGGGACCAAGGCTGATGGTGGTGGGTGCCTGGCAAAGGGGCTTCAGAAGCATCAGAGAGTGACACAGCCTCCTCCCTGCCCCCCAGTTTCCCTGGACCCGCCAGTGCTCAGGCAGGGGACCCTGGAGTCGCTCCCGAGTGTGTGAGTGATGAGAAAGCAAAGAGCCTGAGACCTGGCAAGAGAGGTGGGCAGTTGAGGGAGAGGAGGTGCCCTGTGCTCCCCTCAGCCTTGGCACCGGTCTACTGCCCTCTGGTCTTCAAGGTGAGCCCCCCCCTCTCAGGCCCTCCGCCCTGTGCCCTCCAGCACCCTGGAGGCCTGCTCTAAGTGGGTAATCATTAAGCCCACTTGTCTAACCTGTTCTGGCTGGCTGGCTGGGCTAAAGTTTTGGGTGAAAGTCTGCCCATCTCTGACTAACGACAGTGGCCACTGTTCAGCCACGATGACACAGGAAGGTCCGTTCTCAGGTTAAATTTTGACCCCTCCTGCCTACCTTCATGTCCTCTGTTTCTTACAGTCCTCCTCGGGCCACTGAGTCAGAGTGCCCACATCAGGAATGTGACTGAATGACTGCTCCCTGAATGTGCTGGCCACCTGGGGGAGCCGGGAAGGGCCCCTCCCATGTTCACGGTGAGCAGCACCAGGAGCTAATAGTGACACGTGTTTGGGACACAGAAGACTCATTCTTTGGGTCCAGTGAGAGGAGGCCAATCTATGTCAACTTCAGAATAAACACTGACAAATGGTACATTGAGGGTAGATATGGGAATGTCGCATGGAGCTAACCAGGAAGGCTTCCAGGAGGAGGTGACGATGCGCAGTGATCAAGCCTTCTAGGATGAGGTGGCCAGAGGGTGATCGATTTCTTGGAAGCTGAGGTGCAGCTGGAGAAAGTTCCTGACTTCTGCCTGAGAGTGCGGAAATTGCCCTTAACCCATCTCTCTGGTGGCATGGCCAGATAACGGCAGTATGGAGGCAGGTGTGCTAAGGGCCGTCGCACCACTGTCAAGGTCAAAGCCTGAAGCATGAAGAAACCCTGACACCTCCTTGCTGAGAAACAAACAGGAGGGATGGTGGGGCATGTAATCAGCCACGGCTGCCAATACTTAATCAAGATGAATGGCTTTAAGAGACGAGGCCCAGGGGAGCGTCGTGTTAGGAGAGTGGGAAGACAGCCTTGGCTCTGGGCTGCACTGAGCCAAGCAGCGAGGAGTCCAGATTCAGGGAAGATGCCCAGGGAGTCAGAAGTCACTACTGTCACCAACGAGGGCCTTTCTGTTGATACGTCCCCTGAACCCTGGCCTATGGAGAGCTTGCTCTGGGCCATCTCTGACCCAGGACTCGAATGAGGCACACCGCTACCCTAAGGACTACAATGAGCTGGTAGAGAGATCACACATACATGTCATTCTGATGCCATCCCAAGTGTCATAGTAGAGGCTATGGGCGAATAAGGGTGGCAGAGATGGCTAATTTCTCCATGCCCCATTGTTCCAGACCCTGAGCAATTCACTGCTGACGAGGGGAGCTCCTTCACCTCTGTCTTCTGATCTCTGATCCTCTCTGGTGCCATCCACAGGCAGCTGCAAGGCCAGCCTGCCATTTACAATTAATTGAGCAAGTATTATGTTACAGCACTTGACTAGGCTCTGGGGTCTAATGATGGATAAGACCTGGCCCTGTCCTCAGGAACCTTACAGTCCCAGAGGAAAGACAGACAAAAGGGCACTCGTGTCACTCACGGAGGCTGATAGCTCTGGGTTCAAGTTTATTGCTCGCCCAGTGGATGTACTCAGCCAAGCTCTGTAACACCTATGAGCTTCCACTTCCTTCTCTGCAAAGGAGGACGGTAGTAGTTGCCTTGCAGGGTAGTTTTGAGCTTATGTTAGATGAGATATCGTTCACAGATGCTTAGCACGGTGCCTGGAATGTAGCAGACGCTTCATAAAGCGAGTCCTCAGACCCCTCCTATTGATGGAATGGGCTTGTCTCTGTGTCATCTCAGACGTCAGGGACCATGGCTGACATGATAGTGTTCTTCACCATCATGTGCTCAGTACGTGCCTTCATTCACTCCACAAACATTTATGGAGCACCAGGTAAGTGTGCCAGGCTCTGTGTGGATAGAACATGAGCAAGACCAGGTCTCTGTCCTCATGGAGACAAAAGGAAATGCAAGGGACTCTTCATTTTGAAACTGTGTGTGCTTGGGGGGCAGGGGGCCCTTTGGTGATTTCCTGGGGAACTGCTCTGATGCCCACACACGGATCCATGGTTGTGGGAAATTAGAATCCCAGTGGGGTGACTGTGGGAAAGTTGCCCCTCTCCTGACCACGGCTCAGTACCCCTGAGGTTCTGGCCTTGGGGACAGAGATGGTCAATGTGACTTTACATTTGAATGCCCTGTGGCCTAGCCTGGGAGCCTGACCACTGAGCAGGTGCTAAGAGAGCATGGGATCTCCATGGTCTTCTGTATGGTTCTGAGTGGCCTTGTCAACCAGAGGGGCTTCAAGAATCTCTTGGTTACGCCGGTTCGGCCCCTGGCTCGAGGGGGCGTGCCCCCCAGGGGGGAGGCCCCCAGCCCAGTTCCCACCCTGCACAGCCTCCGCCCACCTGTGTGCAATGAAACCATGTCGAAAACTGACGACGTACAACTGTGGAGACTGCTCTGTGTGCCCTCCCCCTTCTCTGTCTCTCTCTGTCTGTCAAACACAATAAAGCAAATCTTAAAAAAAGAATCACTAGGTTAAGGAGATTGAAGGGAGTCCTGTTTCCTGAATTTGCTACCGAGAGAGGTAAAATTATCTCCTTGGGCAAAGTTCAAGGGAAGGACATCCCAGAAAATGGATGAAGTCTGTTTTGATCAGGATTGTCATCATATTAAACTGTTTTCCCACGTGCATGTGTGTGCACATGTGGGGACACCCCCCCTACCTCCTCACCATCGGGGCAGTCATTATTCTGGGTATCAGGAAGAGCTGAAAATTAATGGACCCCAATGCAATGAGCGACCCCTTGTAAAACAATCTCAACGACCAGATAACCAATCTCTGTGCAATTCCAGAGAGGATAAAAGGAAACCGCGAGCAAATGATAGCGCCGAGCCGCTCAGGGCAGAGCTGGGTGATGGAGCTGTTCGTTATCCTGCCAGCTCAGCACAGAGGCTGGGCGTGGGGGCGGCTGCTGGGCTGAGAAGAGCCATTCCTTTCCCCAGAAGACAGTGAAGAGCAGAGAGAACCGCAGTAGGCAGGTGGGGACGAGTGCCTGTGATCTGTGCCCAGGGCCGGCTGGTGGCTGCAGCTGATCTCGCTCTGCCTGAGACCTGGGGGAAGACCTGCTTCCCCAGGAGGGTCCCCTTCTGCTGGGAGAGGCCAGGTCCTGCCTGACAAACCCCACTGCCCGCCCCAAGTGGTCCGTGACTCTTGTGTTCTAGTCCCGCTGGGAGGGCCTGGTAACGTGGATGGCCGTGACTGCAGATGGCCTGGGCTGCTGCAAAGAGGGGGTCCTTGTGTTCACCCCCTGGGGTCTGTCCTGAGATGGAGACGGTGAGGGAGTGAAGGGAGCGACAGCAACTCGTTTCCCGCCACCTAACCTTGATCGCAGTGACAATCTCTGTCCTTTGGGTCTGCGGTTCATCAAGCCCTTCTCTACTGGTCTCTCAGCCTGGCCTCCTCACAGCCCTGAGAGGTGTGTGCTCGGCTTCTTTCATGGACTGAGTGGTTGTGTGACTTGCTCAAGGTCACACGGTCACAGAATGGCAGCGCCTTGTCCTGAATCATCTCTTCTCTGGCTCTAAATGCAGCACTCATTTGGTTAAAAATCCTTTCCGTTTTCAACACTTCTCATTCCTTCTGAACGGGGAAAAAAAGCATGATGTTTTTTTTTCCCCCATCAATTTAAATCTCTTTTAAAATGTTGAAAGAACCATGGCTGCCTGTCTTGTCATTGTCTTTCTCTTCCATTCTCCTTCCTGCCTCTCCTCCCCTAACCCTTTTCATGGCTCCCCCTGAGCTCCCCCTACAATGAAGCCTTCCCTTCCGGTTGCCTAGGTATTGGAAGAGGCATAGAAGAGGTAGGGTCTTGGGGATCCCCCTGTTTGAGCAGGGAATGGATGATTCTATTTGCTTGGTGCAGTCTCAGCCCCCAGTGGTCCTCTCTCTGCTCTGGAGCAGAAGCGCAGCTCCTGCAAATTTAGGGGCCTCATCTTCAGGCGTGAGCAGCCTCAGACAGAATCGCATGCAGAAACCACGCCACCCTCATTGTCAGTGCTGCTGTCTGACCTACATTAGGTCCCCATGTGTGCATCACCTTTGAGACTCATAGCAACTCCATGATGGAGTTCCAATAGTTCTCAGCTCACAGATGAGGGAAGAGGCCCCCGCAGCAAGATTACGCTCCTGGCGTTCAGTGGCCCCAGACAGGTCCAGCCGCCCGAGGTCACGGAGCAGTGGCCTTCAATCTGTGATCAGAAGCCAGTGCCTCTGACTCCTAACCTGATGCTCCTTCTATCATCTCTGTGGTGTGGGCTCGCATCCTAACCTGGGTCCCAACCTCGGGAAGCAGGGCCGAGATAAGGTGACCAGATTTTAACATTGGTAAAGCGGGACACCATTGACCGGGGGTGGGGGGGGGGTGGGGGGTGGAGAGGAGGTTCTTGATGAAAAATTGGGTCTATCTCCCGCCGTTCCCTAGCTTGTCGTGCATTCTTTCCAAAAATCGGGACTTTTTTAAAACGCCGCGGGACGCGGGACAAATTGTTAAAAATCGGGACTGTCCTGCCAAAAGCGGGACGTCTGGTCACCTTAAGATTGGAGGACTGTGGTTTCTTAGTTCCTCCTGAATCGGGGCCCATCCCGGAGATAAGATGCAGGCAGAGAGGCAGGCCTGATCCTGCAGAGAGCAGCCATGGCTCCCCGGGTGAGCATCAAGCAAACAAGCGAGGCGCCGCTGGTTGGGAGATACTCTGTCCAAGGAACGGCTGAGTGCCAGTTGCTTCAGCAGCTGCGAGGCTGCAGCTGGCCCCAGGGCTGACGTGAGCTCCTCCCCTGGACCCCCATCCTCACGTCTTATTGGAAAAACAGATGTTATTGTCCTCCGTTCCCATCCCTTTGTCCCTAATAGGCACTTAAGCACAGGAGGGGGGTTGGAGAGACAGAGACATAATCGTGTGTCTATTTCGGGCTCTTTCCGGAAGCTGGCCCTTCTGTGGGGCTTGGGGTTGGGGACAGAATGGGTGCAGGGCAGGACCTCCTCCTGCTGCCTGGAGTGTCCTGCGTTAGCCTGGAGGGGTGGGAGGGAGCTGGCCCCTGGTCCAGGCCACTGGGTGCCGAGGACTGGTTCTGGGAGGAGGTACCTTTCTCCTCTCCTGGGTCCCCCACCTGGGGACCCTAAGCTGATGTTGGAGGAATAGCAGGGAGCTCAGGCCTTCTGCCTTGACTTTCAGAATTTGGAAAGTTGATGAAGTCAAAGGCTGGTGAGATCAAGGTCTTGAGTTTCATTCTTGTTTGGAATTCATTCATTCATTCATTTATTCATTCCATGATCTGCTGCTGTGGAGCGCATTCTTACAGGCTTAACTCTACACCTGACAGCAGTGTGCTGGTTCATGGGAAGAACATTACATCCTCTTACATCAGCCATGATTTAATGGGAGCTCAGAGGGTCTCCAGCACCTAAACAGCTCTGCGACAACCTGCCCAGGTGCCTCGCAGCCCACCGTCAGCTGGTCCTTTGACTGAAGACGTTATAAAGGGTGTCCCAAAATTCACGCAAGAAGTAATTTTGATAGAAAACACAGGTTTATAATGAAAGATTGTAAATTTTCATTGCTCAACAATGAAAACGCATTGTTCTTTCACGGAGCGCTCCATTTTTAATAACCCTGAACTGTCAGCTGTCACGCTGTCTTTTTTTTCCGTTGGCAACACTTTACCTCACAAATGATGCAAAATTCAAATCTTGCGTGAATTTTGGGACACCCTTTATTTCCCAGAGGTGCTTGCTACAGTACAGTGTGACTGAGGAGTGCTCAGAGAGAGGACAGAGGGGTCCACAATGAATGCTACGCAAGATGGGTAAGGTTTGATGGAAGACGGCCGAGAGGGGAACTGTGCAGCCCATGGGCTGCTGCCCTGGGAGGAGGGCCTGAGGGGCTATGTGGTTAGGGGATTATGTGGTTAGCATTGCTGAGAAGGACCTGGTTTCACACATCACTGGTTGCCCCACTGCTTTGGGGCTGGCAGTGTAAGACGACAGAACTATCCCAGCTTTTCTGCTCCTGGCTGGAGTTGGGGGAAACTTCATGCTCTGTGGACCTTCAAACCCTGGAAGCTCAGAGGTGGGGTCACCTCTGTCCCCACAGGGGCCTCCTCCGTATCTCAGTGGGCTTTAAGGGGCAGAGTGGGGTGGAGACAGAGACCCCAGCTTCTTATCCTCTCCCTCTCTGTGCCTGTCTCCTCCCCCAATGAGGGGTGAGGGACCCGATTGCAGGTAAGCTCAGGCCCCCAGCCAGAGAGTGCCCTGGGCCCCCCAGACAGCTTTGATGAAAGAAGAGCAGACCCAATCATTGAGGGGGGGCTGTTCTGCCATCCTCCCTTTACCTGATGGGTATTAGGGACCTAATTAACTGGGGAGGCACCCACGAGGCAGAGATGCCCTATGTAACCTCTTACTACTTAATATTCAGAACCGATTTCACCTCCCTGTAGCAGAACTAGTAAAAAGCTCACATCATAAAGCTCATTGGAATTCATCTGAGATGGTTTCCGTAAAGACAGTGATTATGTCTCGTGATGATTCTGGGTGAGCTTGGGCTTGCCAAATACCAGAGCCAGGTGTGTGGGGGGGCCTTGCCCCCTCCCCCTGTGACCCACCTGCTCTAGGAAACACTCAGGAAGGGTCTCCCCATGTTGCCTAATGCCCTCCTGCCCCACCCCTCCTCACCGTGTCCCCACCAGCGCTCCCGACTGCCACACCAGCATTAACAAACACACCATCCGACAGCTTGTCCTGCACTCCCAAGTGACAAGGGATTGGATGAGGAACATTGTCCTAGAGAAAATGGAAGGACACCGGCTGAGCTCCCAAAGGCTTGCTGACCTCTGGCGGCTCTTTTTTCCCTCCCCACCCCCCCACCCACCTGCCCACCCCCAGCACTACCACCCCTGCGCCAAGCTCAAGTCTGGTGTGACGAAAGAGGCTCTCCGGAGCGAAGGGGTTAGCCCTGCGAACAACACTCAGGACATAGGATGGAGAGGAGCCCTGAGAAGTTGGAAGGCCATCTCCTTGTCCCCAAGCAGGGACCCCTGATCCAACAGCCCTGAAGGCAGTGATGGCACCTTAGTCATCTCTCAAGGCTGGGACCTGGGCAGGGCGGGCGGGCCTCGTTAAAGCATGCGCCCTAGGAACATACAACCTTTCCAAACCAACCTATGGTGTCAGGAGAGTGGTTGCCCTTTATTGTGGGGGGACCAGAGGGGGACTTCATGGCGCAGATTGAACAGGTGCATTCGTATGAAGATTCATCGAACAACATACACGTACAACTGTGCGTCCTTCTGAATGGACATTACGCCTCAGTGAAATGTATGCCTCGAAAGCCCCTTGTCAAGCAGAGATTGTTCATGCTTCCATAGTGACATCACTGACGTTGGATCATCTCTGCTATTACGGTGGGATGGCACAGGGAGTAGAAGGCAGAGGATGATCCACAATTATTTTCAACTAGGACTGAGGGCGTTACACACAACACGTGCTTGCTTGCTTGCCGAAGATTTGCTTGTGTGTGTGCTCTTGCTAACACTGAAATTCACTGGCGATTTCTGAATGCACACTACTCAGCTTTGGGCATGAGCTGGTCCAGAGGCATTCGGGGTTGGGGAGCGGGGAGGGAAGCCAGATTGAGACAGGGTCAAGAATTTGACATAGGTCCTCTCCCTCCTCTTCCTGTCCCTTTGCTCAGCGTGGGATGGGGTCACTGCTCAGGTTGCTGGAACGCACACATCTTGCCTGCATTGATGGGTACCCAAATCAGGTTTTGAAAGAGAGCCCCCTTCTCTTGGTATGAATGATCAGATTGGAGGAGGGCCGAGAACCTGTCCTGACTGGTGCCTTTTGCTATAAGCCCCCTTGCAATATGCCTTCATCCCACTCTTCACATCAAGAGGCACCATCTCTTTTCCAACCCCTTGCATCCGGGCTGGTCTTTGACTTACCTTGACCGACAGCACATGGCAGAAGGGATGCTATGTGACTTCCCAGCCTGCTCTCTTCCTGGGACTACCCTGAGGCTGTCAGGTGAAGGAACGAGTTGGGTCCAGCCCCCTGAAGGGTGAGAAGCCACACAGCTTTCCCAGCTGAGGTCCCCAGACCATCCAGCCAATAGCCAGCGCCAACCACCAGGCACATGGACAAGACCAGTTATAGAGCCTCTGGCCCTCCCAGCCCCCAGCCCCCTGCACATGGGGGAGCCCAGCGAGGCCAGCCCAGGTGGCCTGCCCCAGCGTCATGAGGAGACAGACAGTTACACAGTTGTCCTAGCAGCTTAGCGTGGGGTGGTTTGCCACACAGCAGTTTACAACTGATACACCCCCACTGGCCACTGCCAGCATCCTCGGGGACAGACAGGACTGTGCCCTCAAATGCTCTGTCCATTCTCCCAATGTTTTGCCCAAGGCTGGTCTTTTTGCGCATCCCCACCAGTTTCCAGGACGACACGGCTGTGCCCAGTGCTCTTTATTAGTTTAATATATGTTGAAGCGTCCAAATGGCTGCTGGGGCCCAGGTGGAACAGATGAAATGTGACTAAGTTCTGGGAGATGATTGATAATGAGTAGGGACTGGAAAATCAATTGTGTTAATTCCTGGTCTGTCATTGGGACCGAGAATTAATGAGAAAATCTGTCTAACTTAATGGTATTTACACATTATACAGAGTGTGATAAAATTGTCTGTAGGTGCTGCCTGGCATTCCAATTACACAGCCTGCGTGGCCTCAGGGGCAGGCTGGTGGGAGCTGTCCAGGACCTGGGCGGGGCATAGAGAGACTTCCTGGACCCCCCACCTACCACACTCCCCCCGGAGGAGGTCCCAGACCCCTGCATGGACCGCATTGGCTCGTCCAGCTGACAGGCTCTCAGGGGAATGCTGGAGGGCACTTTTGTGGGCCTGCTCAGAGGACCACTCCCAAAGCCACGTGCGTAGAGGGGTAGTGACCAGGGATGGGTGCAGACTTACGTGTTGGCGTGATTTGAAAGACACAGGGGGTAGTCTCAACTCCCTGGTCCCTTTACCAAAGGAGGGTCAGCGCCAGCCCTGTCCTGGCCACACCCACCCAACCTGCCGTGACTGGGAGCCCCTAGGAACCCTCATGGAGAGTCGTGGAAAAGTTGGCTTCGAAGTCTGAGTGTTTGCTCCCCTGAAACCCTGTAGACCAGGGCTTGTCCCAATTAGAACCCCCAATGCCTGGTAGTCACCTCCTTGTGTGGTCTTTCTCATTCCAAACGGGGCTGACCTTGGGGGGTCCAAGAACCTACTGCAGAAATGACTGTATTTGACTTCTTTTTTTAAAGCTTTATTTTATTGTTTTTGACAGAGACAGAGAGAAGGGGGAGGGCCCAGAGCAGTCTCCACAGTTGTACATCATCAGTTTTCAACATGGTTTCCTTCCACACAGGTGGGTGGGGGCCACACCGGGTGGGAACGGGGCTGGGAGCCTCCCGCATGGGAAGCACCCCCCAGACTGAGGGAGGAAGAGGACCCAGGTGAAGGCCGACGAGTGCAAGGGGCACGGCCTGTAGATCTGAGTTTGAGGTCTGCTCATCCTAACACCAGCGAGGGGGCTCTTCCCTCCTGCTGCCCCCAGGGCATCCCTGGGTCCCCGGAAGAGCTTTGTGTGTCCTTGTCACACCCCTTTTCAGAACACTGCCCATTTTGTCCACTGTTTTCTGTGCCTGACAGGCAGCCCTCCCAAGTTCCTTCCCTTCGTCCAGTCCTGGAGGGAAGATGAGCAGCCCTCAGACACCCCTGGTTTCTAAAGCAGGTTTGGGGGTCTTTTCCCAGAGACTCTGAGCTCATCTCTCCTTTCTCTGCCTCAGAAGCACCGAGGCAGCAATTTGGGGCTCAAATGCCCCGAGCTGAGGTGCAGCCAAGTGCTTTATTGCACAGAATGAATCTGTCCTGCGAGGATTCTTTGGCCTGAAGGAGAGCTTAATGTCCTTCTGCTGCATGGCATCCCGCCTGGCCAGTGCTCAGAGGCGGGAGGGCTGCCCTGCCCCTGCTCCTTGTTCACCGAGAGGAAGGCTGCGGGGCCTGAGGATACGGAGGGGTAGCTTGCCGACTCTGGACCTACTGATGGAGTGACCAGCCAAATCAGGTCCAGACAACTCCATCCACTGTCTGAGGTCTCAGGGCAGGAAGTGGCAGAGCTGAGATGTGCTCCCAGGCTTCTCTGACACCAAAGGCCCCTGCTCTGGACCATGAGGCCACCCTGCCCAAGGCTGGCCCAGCCACTGCCCGGGGTAACACACGCTCCTGATTGGCTGAATTCTGCTCCTGTTGGAGGCAGAGGGTGGTTGGTCATGGCTGGTGGTGGGCTTATCTTTTGAAACTGCAATGCATGTGGAAGCTTGTGAACCAAAGGAGGCGAAAACAAGATTAAAGAGGGAAAGGATTAATATCTGCAGGGCTCCCTGTGCTCGGCAGAGCCTTTCCTGCAAGCAGCATTGCCATTTGCAGCTCCTGGGCAGGAAGCGCTGAGACCCCCACCCCAGCCATGAGTCACAAGCCAAGCAGCATATTCAGGCGTGGAAGTGGGAAAGGCAGGGTGGGTTTGGGAGGCAGCAAAGCACAGATGTCCATTGCACTTGAGCTACGTGCAGAAGGCACACAGGGTGTCTTCCATCAACTCCACACCCCAGCGTGAGACACGCCTGGCCCTGCCCTGCCACCTCCCTCCCTCCCTGTATCAGTTATCCCTGCTGCATAACAAATCACTCCCAGATGAGGCCGCTTCAGCAATAATAAACATCCATGCCTATTATTTCTCTCCCAGTTTCTGTGGGTCAGGAATTCGGGAGCAAGCTCACTCAGGGTCTCTTGAGGTGGCAGTCAAGATGTTGGCTGGGGCCGTGGTCACCTGAAGGCTCGACCAGGGCTGGGGGACCTACTTCTCAGATGGCTCACCCCCAGGATGCTGGTTGTTGGCAGAAGGCCTCAGGTCTTCCCCCCATGGGCCTCCCCGCGTGGTGGTGGCTTCTTCAGAGTGAGTCATGCGACAGGGAAGCAGGTAGAAGCAGCCATGGCTTCTGATGAACTCACTAGTCACATGGAGTCAGAAAGCGTGGCAGTTACTATCAGGGGGGCTCTGGCGTGGCTGGGTCTGTCTCCAGAGTGGCCTTTAGGGTTGTGAGGTTGGTGTCCTCATGAGCCTTTTCCAGAAAGTGTGATGTTAGCAACTGCAGCCTGGGACCCTCGCTGCACCCCCCCACTTCGAACTCTGCCACCATCCACACCATCCACTCATCTTTATCCTCGGCCTGTTATACTCCCCACCCCACTGCTACATCCTTCAGGTATCAGCAGCGATTGGAGCAGAGGGGAAGCTGGGCCCAGGTCAGCCCACCTTAATGGAGTACCTACTGTAACTTCTTACAGCCCCTATATGGGGTAGGCACACCCCCATTTTATGGATGAGGAAGCTGAGGCACAGAAAGGGTGAGTAACTTGCCTGAAGTCACACAGTCCTTAAGCGGCAGAGCTAGGACCTGAACCCCTGGCAGGATCTGCCTCCAGAGCCCTCTCTGCTAACTCCATCTTGATGGCGTCTGGGATGGGAGGCTACATTTCCTTTCCACAAGGAAGCCACCATTCATCAGACCGAGATGGGGGTTCACAGGACAGCGAGAAGGTGGAGGTCTGACACCTGGAAGCCTCTCTAGGGCGCAAGTGGTGCGGCCTCAGCATAGCTTTGTCCCTGGAACACGTTCAGAAAACGGGGTCTTCCCGACCACAGCAAGCATGAAGCAGCAGCCAGATCAAAGAGCTATGATCTTCTTTATTTTAATTTTTAAAAGTTGTGGTAAATATATATATATATGTATATATATGTGTATATATGTATATATATATGTAGTTAGTGGGGGCCATCGCCGCGTCCCCCTCCCGAGGTTTTTCCTGCCTCCTGGAGGTCTCTGCTGCCCCCCTTCTCCGGTCAGCCTGGCCCCCCGCCCGCCCCGCTGGTGGGGACAGGATGAGCCACAGCACAGCCAGGCTTCCTCTTCAGAGGAAAGAATTAAAATGATCCACCTTTGAGGTTTGTTCTCTGCTTCAAAGGCCTGCAGCGGCTGTGCGGATGATGGGCTGTAATGACGGCGCGAAAGGACTTTATCCACAGTACCTGGAGCTCAGGAACTCATAAACCTTTCATTAGTTTGCCATCTCTGATGGCTGAGTGCTAGGAAGTAGATTTCGGCTGGAAGATGCATGTCTCCATAAATCACCATCTCTAAAAATTAGGGACATGGAGGGAGCCTTTTTATAGGATTTCCCAGCAGCTCACTTGGGGGAGCTTTGCTTCCTTGCTCCCTCTCTGAGCAGACGTTAGATCCTGGCCTCGTGGTCTCGGATGGAAAATGCAGTCGGAGGCCCAGAGAAGCGACTTGGGAGGCAGCAACCCACTCTCTCTTTCCGGGGGCACCTCCAAGCCTGGAGGCTGCGAAGCTGGTGGTCTTGTTGTCACAGAGGGCTCAGGGAAGCGCTTTCTGGCAGGTGTTTCTGTGAGGGGAAGAAACCAAAGCAGCAGCAGTGCAAGCAGAGGAACTTGAAAATCTAGCTCTCACCAGAAATGGGAATAATAAGAGGGAGCCTCACTTACTAAGGAGAAGAATAGACAGACGAATAATAACAGCTCTTAGAACAGTGCCTGGCACAGAGGCAATTATCGGTATGTATGAACTGTTACTTTGAACATTTCTTATGTGCCATGGTCATTGTTAATGGGCCATTACCCTCTGATTAATTACCCTCCGATTTTACAGATAAGAAAACCAAGGCCCAGAGAGGCTACGTGACTTGCCTAAGGTCACACAGCTAACATGGCAGGGCTCGGACCTCCTCACCCCAGGGGCAGCCTCTCTTGGGCTTGACTTTGACTAAGTCACCTTCCCCTCTTTCAGCCTCAGTTTTGTCCTCTCTAAAATAGAGACTCAACTCCAGTCCTCCCTGTCCCCCAGAAATGGAAGGAAGGCCGGATGCCTAGGAAGCACAAAGCCTGGGGCTCTGGGGGAAGAAAAACTTCCCGAAACGGCAGGGAACACTGTTCACTTCGGGGGACGGCGCGCTCACCTTTGATTTCATGGAGTCTTTGCGGTGTCTCATGGACGACTTGCCACATGTAATTTACTCCCGTTTTACCCATGAGGAAATACAGCCCTGCTTGCTCCCTCTACTCCTCCCCACCCCAGTTTCCCCACCCTAAAAT
Organism: Craseonycteris thonglongyai; assembly: GCA_004027555.1. Taxonomy (NCBI): domain Eukaryota; kingdom Metazoa; phylum Chordata; class Mammalia; order Chiroptera; family Craseonycteridae; genus Craseonycteris; species Craseonycteris thonglongyai. The sequence goes on from PVKE010000289.1 coordinate 27,400, forward strand.
GGCCAGGGCAGGTTGGAAATGAGTCCTGGATTATACTGTGTGTCAAAGACCAGCAGGCAGCCGAAGGAGCACAGATGAGCTGGGGGAGGAGGGGGGCATGTCCCCAGCTGCCCCCCTCCCCCTGGGCAGGGGTCCTCTCAGCTGGTTCCCTTCTGCTTTGTTCTGCAGCCCCAGCCTCAGGTCTTCCTGCCCTGCCACCATCATCCATCCCCCTTGCCCCTTGGGCTGCCCTAAATGCTCAGACAGACTAATTGCAAGAAAGGGCAGAGGAGGACTGGCAGAGAACCGGTGATTTGGAGGACTGGGCCGTGGGACTCGGTGATGTTCACTGCCCCCAGCCGGCAGGCTCCTGACAAATCATCAAAGACTTTCAATTTCCTTTCCTCTCCTCTGCTCTCGCCCCTGGCCGATGAGCAAGGGAGTGAGCCGGGAGATGGGCAGCTGCTGTCTGCCGCACTGGCTGAGGAAGGAGAAGGCTTCTAGCAACAAGCGTCCCAGGAGAACTTTTACTCCAGAATAATATGCATGAGGATTTATTTCTTCAAGGCTGGGCTTCCAGCTGAAGTGCAGACTTGTTTCTACTTGGCTCTGGCAGGAGGAGGACTCAACTCAAAGGTTTCGGCGAAGCCGCCAGAGATTCACATTCAACTATTATTTCCTGAGCACCTACCGTGAAGCCTGGTGCCATAGCTTTATCGACTCCATCCCACTTAACCCTCCTAACAACCTCTGAGTTTGAGATTCTTAGTCCCATTCTACAGATGGGAAGGGGGCTTCAGGAGTCCGCAGTTGGTAGTAAAACTGTCAGCTGACATTACTACCCTCACTGGCCACGTGCCAGGTGTATTCAGTGAGGTCTACCCACATTAACTCATGTACGTCTCCCAACAACCCTATGAAGTAGGTACCGCTCTTATCCCCATTTTGCAGATGAGGACACTGAGGCCCCAGTGAGGTGCAGTAACTCTCCCAGGTACAGGGGTTGTAAGTGATGGAGTAGGGATCCAAATTCAGGCCAGCTGGTTGGCACCAGGGACTACGTGGCTGATCTAGAAACTGGGTCCAGTTTTTTGTGTTCATACCCAGTTTCTAAAAACCCCAGCTATTCTTGGCTTGACAGCTTCGTGCCCGTGGGAGGGATGGGGTTTGGAGGGACCACGCCAGGAACCCAAGGATCTTAGGAGCTGCAAGGCTGAGGCTTGGCCGGACATTTCAGCACAAGCTATAGAAACCCAGCTCAAGTAGCTTCAGCAAAAAAGGGGCTTTTATTGGCTCCCATGACAGAGTCCAGGGGTGGATCTAGGGACCAACTGAGGTCATCCAGGCTCTGTCTCTCTCTTGGCCTCATTCCGTTCTCTCCTTGTCACATATGTTGGCAGTTCAAGGCCTGCTCAAAGGCTCCAGCTAAGGGACTGAGTGGGAGCTGAGATACGAGGGCTGTCTGGAAAAAAATTCAGCCATAAATGTCTCTATTTTTCACGGCTGGATACTTTCCAGACAGCCTTGTACATTCAGTGCCCTACTTGCCACACTTTGTGCCCTGGCCCCGAGGGGCACCTTTCCTAATTCAGCTGCCAGGAGGTCCCGCCTATTCCTAACACCTGTAAGAAGCTATATAGGCTAGTGGCAACTCTGGCCCCTGCCCCTGGTGCCCAAGGCCAGCCTCACACCAGCACCCCCATTCCCACACGTGCTGACCCCATCAGTTCATCCCCTTAGGGAATACTTATGGAACCCCTACCACACGCCAGGTAATGAATAACCCAGCAAACTCCCTGCCCTGCTGCAGCTTACATTCTGTTAAGGGATCCAATTGGCTTGGCTTGGGTCATGGGGAGTGGAGGCAGGGCACTTGGTTGACAGCCTCACCAGGGCCACCTGACTGGGTTGAGGGGGACAGGGGTGTTTCTCAGAGGAAACAGGAAGAAATAACCGACATCCACTAGGATCGCAGGAGAATCACAGTCCTTCTCTTCCTTGGCCAATAACTGTCCCGCTGCATTGGGAGGTGCTTGGGCCCCCGGACATGGATAGGAGGTGGGCAGGGCGTTCCCGAAGGGCTCAGATGTTGGTTGGCCTATCAGAGGTGACAGCTGCCTCTGGTCCTGTTCAGAGAGAAAGGTCAGGGGTCAGGACAGTCGTGACTTTCAGTTTCAGAAGAAAACGATGGAGGAGAAGGAGTACCGGGGGTTGTGGGGAGTCTAGATCAGGGAGCAGAGGTCCTGGCCCCGTGGCTGATGGTTGGTGGGGACTCTCTGAGTTAGATCAACACTGAGGACTCGTTATGTGCCAGGAGTTTCACCTGCTCTGTCTCATTTAAGCCATTTTGTTGGTGAAGAAACTGAGGCTCAGACAGGTTGTTATACAAATGCCACTTAAGGTGTGCTGACCCCAAAGGCCCTCCACGGAGCTCACTGGGCCCTGAGGCCACAGATACATGCCCCAAGCAGAGAGTGCCACCTCTCGAATGCCCTGTGAGGGTTGTCGCGTGGACCGATTTCATCCCCTTTTCCAGCCCACCTACTCCAGAGACCCACCTGCCCCTCCCGCAGCCTCCCCTTGTACCATTTCCCTGTTTCCATTATATCTGGGTGGCACGTTCCACTTTTTTGAGCATGCTCACATGCTCTCACCATCATAGGGTGAACATTGTCTGGTCCCTGAGGCCTCCTCATCTTCCCGTGACACCTACCTACCGGCCTTAAGTGCAAGGTCAAGCCCGAGCTGAGCCTCAGGGTCTGTCTGCCACTAGAAAGAGCTTCTAGAGTCGCCTTTGCCACTGTGACCAGGGCTGGGGCCCAGGTCAAGGGACCAGCCGTGGGGATGCCTTAGAAGAGGCTTCTGGAGACAGCGAGGTCCTGATAGGATGACCCCACCTGGGGGACAGGAGGTCCTGGTGTGTGAGACCGGCACATTGGTTATGAAAGCACAGGCCCGGGGAGGTGCAGAGGGCAGAAGGGGACCCCCAGCGTCCGGGGCTGTGGGCTCTGGCTCTGCCTCCCCTCCTTGGCCACCCCGCCTCTCAGGCCTACTCCAAGGCAGGGAGGAGCCGTGCGACTCAGAGAGGCCCAGCAGGTGGTTTCTCGTCCCCTAGTCATTGAGCACCTGTTATGTGCCAAACCCTGGCCTAAGCCTTAGGGAGCCCCTGGCGACCCCAACAGCCCTGTGTCTTGTGGGGGACAGAGAGGTGCAGAAACAAGCAATTGTGGTGTGGTGCGTTCAGTTCTACAGCAGCTGCGAGTGCAGCAGACTCCAGGTGCAGACAGGATGTCCCTAAGCTTTACCTGCAGGACAGGAAGGCTTTTCAGAGGAATCTGAGGAATTAGCTAGGCAAAGCGAAAAGTGTTCCAAACAGAGGGAGACAGCATTTATTCACTCATTCATTCATTCATTCAACAAATACTTTTGCAGCCCACACTATGTGCCAGGCACTCTCTGGGTGCTGGGGCTGGCCACCGCAGTAAGCAGGCAAACGGTGCCCTATCTCGTGACGCTTCTACGCTAGTGGGACACAGCCCTTCAGGTAACTCAAAGAAATCTTAGGACCAGAAGGACACATGTGGAAGGGACAGTGGCGTCTCCCGTGCTCGGAGTCCCCGGTCCCCAATCTCCACCCTCCTCCTTCGAGCCTGGCGGCAAGCCCCCAAGCCTTCCTGCACCGGTCCGCTGTGGGGAGGGCACCTAGTCCGTGGTGGGAGCCTCTGCCAATGTATTAACAGCCCCGCCAAAGGGCTGCCAAGCAGTTGTGCTCATTGCAGTGATTAATGCGTGTAATGTATTTAGTAAGAGTAACACGCTGTCACCATTGTCAGAGCTCAGCCCCATGTCCACTCCCCACCCTCTCCTGCAGGTGCCCACCCAAGTTCTGCAGACTCCCCCCTGGTGACCCCGCAGCCCTTGAACCCAGACACCTGCCCACCCATCACCATGCCTGCTGGGGGCCTGTGTGCTGAGCCCCTGGATGTTGAGGCCACAGCTCGTTGGGGAGGGAGACTGTCCCATCCCTCCAGGCCACCTCTGTGCAGGACAGCAAGAGCCCTGGATCTCTGGTTGGTCCCACGCCCCTCACCTCTCCCTGTGTCATCCCTATGCTGCCTTTTTATGTGGCACGAGCTTCTTCTGGCTCTGGAGCATGAGCACCCACGAGGACAGGGACACTCTCAGGTGCTTGGTTTGTTGAGTGACTGAGTGATTACACAAGAGTCTCACCCACCGCCACGGGTGCCTCAGTCCTTGCCACAGGATGACATTGGAGATGGTGCTTTTCTTCCCCAAATCACGTGTGTCTCCCCGTGCTCCGCTCTCCTCCCAGGCGATGTCTGAGTGACAGGTGGCCCAGCGTCTTCATTCTGTAACCTGAGAAATGCGAGATTGTGCAGCACAGAGACTGAACAGAAGTCGAGGCCTGATGATCTGAATCCGTGGTCTGCTGGATGGAGCAAGGACGGAGAGCCCGGAACGTTCTGCCCACACACAGCCCAGGTCTCCATTCCTAGGGGAAGGTTTGAGCCTCCAACTTGGCCTTCCCTTGACCGCTATCCTTGTTCAGGCGATGGCAGGGCAGGGCCCACCTTCCTCCTGATGGACAGTCTTCTGCCCTCCAACCTGACTCCCTCCCATTGTGCCCAATACCGTTCTTCATCGGTGTTGTGGCAGGGGGTGGGGCTAGGGTAGGGCTGTCTTCCTAGGGGGCAACTTAGGAGCTTTCTTCCACTTTCCAGGCCAAACCTGAGACCAGCTCCAGGTCCCCAGGTGCCCCCTGGCACTGCAACCACCTTGCTGCCCAATCCTGCCTTAGCCTTGGGTCATGGCATCAGCTGAGTCCCTCCCTCCTGCCCAGGGCAGCTGTGACAACTTGGCTGAGTGGGTGGCCACAGTTGGAAGAGAAGGGGGTGATGTTTGTTTTGTTTGTACATTGCCGCGTTTGCACGAGTAGGCAGCCGGCTGGCAGGGTGTCCAAGGGAGCCCTTCCCCCCACCAAGCCACACCTGGCAGGAGCGTGGAGGGGAGCGGGGTTCTGTGGGGGTAGGGCCGTGTGTCCATTCACTCTCCCTGCGGGGATAAGAGACCTGTCACCGTTCAGCCCAACTGGGACAGGACAAAGGCAACAGCGCATGGTCGTGGCAGCCAGATTGAGAGGAAACAGAAAACACCTCTTCCCGGAAAGGAAGCGAGTGAGAGAGTGGAGATGCCACCCTAGGCGAGACAGCCCCAGCCTCGTCATAGCTGTCTGTGGCTGAGACACGTGGCATCCTGCTTTCTCCACCTGAATGAGCTGAAAACGAAGGTCTCTTCTAGTTCCGGGATTCAACCTCTGCAATTTCTGCCCCAAGACACAGCCAGGAACGGAGCAAGGTGGAGCCCTGAGCCCCCATGGGCTGTCCAGCCTTTGACGGCCGAGTGGCCCCAGAGCTGACACCTAATGACCAGCTCCCTGCAGATGTGAGACCTGCTGGATCCCAGCAGGCAAGAGGCCAGGTTGATAATTGACTGCTGCTGGCTGGGAGCTGGCCGGGCCTCATCGGTATGCAGTGGCTGAGCAGAGTGCTTAAGAAAAACTTATTAATTTCCCCTCCACAAAAACTGAGAGTTCGACAGTAATCACAATATCAAGTCATTAAAAAAAAAAATTATAAAAGAATCCCTCCATTGAAAACAGTGGCTGGGGCTCTGGAGAGTTCAACAGGGAAAGATTGTATTAAGATAAAGGAGATTATAGCAGAGCGGACATTAAAGGTTGTCATTGTCTGGTAAATCACATCAGGGAGGCCCCAGGACTGCTGTATCCTCGCAAGCGAGTGAGGACCCGTTCCTGGCCTGGCAACACACTGGCCGGCCTCCTTCCTGCCTGCCAAGGCTGGAGCCAACTCAGGAGTCGCATGTCTAGTTGATCCCCAACTGACCCAAGGACCCTCATTGGAGGCAGAGGGTGGGACAGTCTACAGATTCTGGGAGACATCTCCGCCTTAGGCACTCTTACAGTCGAGCCTGATGGATCAGGGCTTTGGGGTAGTTGCCCAGCAACGGGGTGGTGGTGGTGGGGAGAGGCGGGGGGAGGGGGGGTTCCTGGGTCTCCTGTTCTGTTGGCATCTTCCTGGTAGAAACGGGAATACCAGGGCCTGAAACCCCTGGACACGGCCCTGACCTGCGTCCTAGACATGGGCTGATTCAGAGAGGGTGTCCCAACTTGCCAACAGGGAGTCCCGATCCTGGTGGAAAAGCCCACAGAATTCCAGCAAGAAATGAGCAGGATGAAGCCACACAGGCTCAGACGCCAGATGGCCAAGGCCCCATGGGGCTGTGACCAAGTAGTGGCTGGCTGGCTGGGGTCCAGGGCAGAGCCAGGCAGTAGGAGGGTCTGAAACTTACACTGGACTCAGGCTGCAAAGTTTCCAGATGTTAATGGTTGGGAGATGACCTAAAAGAGTGGAGCCATGATGGGCTTCCCCTGTCATTCTCGAGGGGGCAATATAATGTGGAGGTTAAGAGGACAGACAGCTCACTTTGAGTCCTGGCTCTGCTATGTAGGAGCTGTTTGTCCTTGGGCAAGTTACTTTCCCTCTCTGTGCATCAACATTCTTATAGAGAATGATGGTAATAGTATTTGCCTCAAGAGTTGTGATGGGGATTAAATGGAGAGCTATAAAGAAAAATCTGTTCTTACCTCCTAATTGTCCTTGCTGAAGGTCACATAGTCAGCAGGTGGCCAAGCCACCTCACAGGACCACTTCCTGCCCCATCAGCCTCTTTTCTCAGGCCAACTTCTTGGGGAGTGTAGTGGGGGGGCCAAGGGCTTGGGCTTTGGAGCCCCGAATGCCCAGGGTTCAACTCTTAGCTTCAGCTAGGGCACATGACTCTACTCACTGTCAGCTTCCTGTCCTATAAGGTGAGGAAGTCCCAAGGGCCAGTGAAGCTGCTGGTGCTGAGTAGCTGGGACAGGGGCTGCCAGGACGTAGGCAGCTCCCTCTGGGGTCTCTGCCTACAGATGTCAAGCCCGGAAGGGCTGGGTTTCCTCCCCGGCTTCTCCAGCGGCATCTGGCCCGCTGCAGCTGGGAGCCGCCGGCATCAGGGACAGGTCTGGAGTTGCCCTGAGTTTATGAATCTGAGCTGAGAAGATGAGGCGTGCTCCATGTCACCAGGTTGTGTGGAGATTAATGGGAGGCTGGGCCAAGTAGCTAAGGCAAGTCGTTTTCTCCGTGAATATGCACATTTAAGAACGAT
>PVKE010000289.1:34720-163857 GCA_004027555.1 Craseonycteris thonglongyai
GAGGATCGAATCCCGGCTCCGGCCCAGGCAGGACCCACGTGCTGAACTGGGGAGTTCCCACAGTTTGGTTCTCTAACTGTCTCTGTCTCTGTCTCTCTCTCTATCTGTCAAAAAGTAAAATAGAAATAACTATGCACTGAAGACAAAAAGATAATTTCTCTCTATAAATGTGAAAAGATAAAAAAAAAAAAAAAAAGAACGATTGGAGGGTGTGGAAACATTTCAAAGGAATGCTAATTTGGGCAGGGGAGGTAGATTTGGGGAAGGAGAGCTGTCTGGGAAGCACCTGCTGGAGTGGGGCCGGGACCAGCATGCAGCCCACAGGGAGGGTCACAGGGGCCTCTGCTCTCACCCAACTCCAGGAGCACAGGCCTCTAGGGACACCCAGAGCAGAAACGGGCTCAGATCGGGTGGCCAGGAGCTGGAACCTCGTCTGCACTATAGAGAGTAGGGAGTAGAAGGGGGTGTAGCTCAGAGGGGCACAGTTAGGGCCAGGGCTGGGAAGGTTTCATGGAGGAAGTGTTGCTTGAACTGAGCCTTGAAAAGTGAGGTAGGAGAAGGGGGTGGAACCTTAGGGACGTTGGACTTTTTGTCCAGGAGACCCAGGTAGGATGGGATGGCCCCCACGCAAGGTGAGACTCAGGCTTGTTTAGGCTTCTGTCCAGGCTGCAGAAGGGTCCTTAGGAGTGAGCATGAAGGAGGCCGGTCCCAGGGGAATGCTCCCTGTCCTGGAGGCTCTGGATTCTCTGCTGCCACACACTACAAATGCCACGCGCCTGGCCCTCAGCCCTGGTGGTAAAACTGGAGGTGGACAGGGTCCTCACCTCCCACCCCCGCCCCGTCCCCACGCTCCTGGCCTCCCCCATAGAGCTGGCCCTTCCTTCTGGAGTCTCATTTTCAGCACTAGAAAGTGTCACCCAGAATCTTCCAGGGACCTTTGAGCTGCAAGACCCCCCGCCCGCCCCCCCCCCCGCCCCAGGCCATGCCAGTCACTGGTCCAGCTTAAAAGTGGGGTGAGCCCATCCCCCGGTTCACTTGTTCCTCCGTCTCCACCAGAGACCTGCGCACTGAGCAGAGTGCCCGGGATGGAAAAGCCTGAGAGTGCCCAGTGTGGTTATTAATAACGTCTCTAGGCTCCGAATGCCTCTTTAATTCCTCTGCCTAAACCACTCTGGAATCCATAACACTTGCCCCTTAGCCCGTGGTTATTCCACTCCCTTAATGGTCTTCCACGGAGGGACCTTATTGAAAGCTTTCCTCCAGTCTGAGTAAATCACGTCTTCTGGGTCATCCTCGCTTGCAATTTTATTAACTTCTTCCGAGAAGTCATTGGAGGGTCCAAAGGGAGGCCAGGGTTTCCTCCGTGCTCTGCCTCACCCCATCCCAGCACTGTCCTTAACCTGGCTGGAGTCCTCAGAGGAGGAGGTGACTGGGGACCCTGGAGGTGAAGAACGGTCGCAGTGTCCCAGCCCAATGCCCCTCATTTCGACACTCAATCCTAGGAGGGAGACTTTCTCCCCGCCCCCATCCCCACCCCGCCACTTATAAACTGTCTATGATGGCAGCAAACTGGCTGCTTCGGGAAGGGGGAGGGCAGGGACCTTTCCTGTTTATGGCTCTGACCCTGAGGCCCAGACCAGTGAGCCCCTCATAGTCGATGCTCCATCCATGTTTGTGGAATGATTGAATGAATCTTTCACCCACACGGGGAGGCTCTCCTGGGACATCCCTGCTGAGCAGCTCAGCTCCCTTCTGCCCTAAGGCCTGGACACCCCAATATGGGAGGTGGGAGAGGTGGGCGTGGGGCTGGAGCTCCCAACCCGAGTGCTGTCCCCACCCCGTAGATGCACCTGCGGCCCGTGGCTGCCCCGGAAGCAGCTCCCTGTGAATAATGGCAGCAGCACATGCCAGGAAGTGGTGGGGCGGGAGGCGGCTGCAAGGGAGATGGAATAATGTCCCCCTTCCCCAAGCTGGGCTGGACTCACCTGGGGGGCAATGGCACCATGTTTCCTAGAAGACTGGAATGTCGCTGTGTATCAGGGCTGGCTTGTAAATGGGTGTGTGGCTGGCCCTGGGTCCTCCCACTGGACAGGCTCTCTATGGAGGGTCTGTTCCAGGTGGGTGGACCCCACAAGCCAGGGAGAAGCAGAGGGATGTCCCCTTCCCACTCTGTCCTTGGTGTTCCTGGCCCCCACAGAGGCCACAGATGAGGTGAACAGTCTGGGCCCTGGGACTGGAGAGGCTGGACTTGGCCCAAACTCATCTGGACTTGTGCCTCTGGGGGTGGGAAGAGAGGGACAAAAATAAAGCTGAGTAGGGGAGGGAGGAGAAGGGGAGGCAGAGATGGGAGGAGTGCAGGCTGCTGGGTGGCAGTCAGGAAGGGGGCAGGAGGGCCTGATTCAGACCCTGCCGGACCCCTGGCTTAGCTCCAGCTCTGGTCCGAGCCGGGGGGGAGGGGGGGGGGCTGGGGGGCGGGGTTCGAGGAGCCAGCAGAGCTGCTGGCAGAGTGAAATTGAACGGTTGTCTCTCTTGACAAGAAAAGAACCCCTGTCGCTGTTATTTTTAGGGGAAACATAACAGCCCGGAGTTAGCAGGGAGGCCCGGAGTCCTGCTCATTCCGTCCTGAGCGGACACAGGGTGTCATTCGCCCGTTCCTGACTCAGCCCCACTTCCTGGCTGTTGGGGCAGCTTGTGCTATCACAGGGTGTCATCACACCAGTTGTATCTCACTCCTTGGTGGCACCTGAGATCCCCGTGTGTACCTGTGAAATGTCACGGTCCTTGGGCTCCTTCCAGCCTCCTCTCTTGCTGCATTGGGGGTGTCCTTGTGTGGCCTTAAGCACCATTTGTAGCTGTCAGGCCCCTCCTATCAGTTCAGATTTCTTCTCTGAGCGCCTCCACTCACTCCCATGCCTGCTCCCACTATGGGATAAGCCTCGGGACCTCACTAGGTGGGAACCACCACTGTCCCCATTGTCACCCAACTATGTATGGGTGCAGCCTTGCCTTTGTGCCAAGCTGCCCGCAGCTGAGAGGTGTGGCCGGGAGACCTCACTCCCACTCAGCAGGACCCTTGGACCCACTGCCCAGGGTCAGGGGCACCTGCGATGGGTAAACATTAGAGACGGAGGCCCATTGCCTGCTGAGTGATGGAAGACCAAGGACACACCAGGGGGACACACCAGGGGGACACACCGGGAGGGAGAGCCATCATGAAGGGGTAGAAAGTGCCGGAAACAGAGGGGCAGAGAAGCTGATGGTGAGTGGCTCCTAGGGAGTAAGAATGCCCCCCACCAGCCCCCCAGAGGGAGGCAGGAGGCCATGAAGTACCAAGCGAGAAAACATGAAGGCGAGGGAGGCCAGAACCAACGGGGAGCGGGCGGGCGTGAAGCTGCAGGGACAGGAAGAGTGACACGGGGGCAAGAGAGGCAGAGAGGGCAGAGCGGCTCCGCCTGGGGCTGAGCGGAGCAGGTCATTCCCATCCCACCAGGGCCTCGAACACGCGGAGCTTGTGAGATGTGCTAATTTGTGATCTGCACCGGCTCTGCTGGCAAAGCAACCCTGCTAAGAAAGTCACTCATCGCCTGTCATGGTCATTTCGCTTTTGTCTTCAGAATAAAGCGAATCAGGAACTCTGGAGGTGGATTTCGCCACAGCTGGCAGCCATGCTCTCTGCCTCCCTCCTGCCCGCTCTCTTCACTCTTCCGTGTGTCTTTGGCCCCTGGGCACTGGGCCTCTCTGACCTGCATGCTGGGCTGTTGGTGTTGGGCTCTGTCTTATTGTCATCTGGGGGTTCTGGGTCTCTCGCCCCCCAGCCTCACCCCTATGCTCCTGATGAACTGCCCGCCCTTTTCAGGGCCTCCTCTCCCCTCCCCCCACGCCTGCTTTGGTCTGACGGATGGGGAGCTCCTGAACCCCGCCTCTCCCAGGTGTCTCCATGGCTCAGCCTGCAGATTGACGGGCCCATACATCACCGTGGCGAGGCGGGGCGGGGCAGGAAAGGAGCTGGGGCTGAGTGCTGACACAGCATCACCCTGGGAGCTGGGGCTCTGGGGCCCGCGTGAGCTTTGGGGACACAGGACCTGAGGCTTCACTCCCTTCCCAGTTCAGCCAAGCGTCTTGGCTCCCGCGTCTGCATCCAAAGCTCCTGAGCGGGCCTTGCTCGGCTCCATGGGAGGTGGGACCAGAAGAACTAGGCAGACTATGCAGCGAGAAGGGTTTAGGATAGACTGAGAGAAGGACTTACCGTGGTGACGATGACCAGGGGAAGGGCAGACGTGGGAAGCAGTGAAATCCGTTGGCAAGGAGTTGATAGAATTTGGCTAGCTTCTTGTCTGGTAATTTCGACATAGTGCTGCCTGCAGACAGCCTATATGATGCACTCAACCACACAAAAGCCTTTGTTTTCTTTGAGGGGATCCTGGGTCAGAAAACTTTGATTGTACCCCCTGGGAGGCCATGGCACTAAGAAGCTACCCACGGGGGCTCAGGAGACATGCAGCCCTGACACCAGACCCCTCGCGTCCTTCCTGACTCACTGTGTCCTCTTGAGCAAGTCACGCAACCTGGCTGGTCTTAGTCTGTAAAATGAGGGCGGTTTCTTCACCCATAAAATCAAATGCCACATTCATTGAGCTCCTACTGTGTACCAGGCACTGTTCTGGGCACTGGAGACAGAGCGATTCACACAACAGACAGCATGTCTAAGCTCATGGAGCTAACATTCTAACTGAGGTAGGGGCGAGAGAAAAGAAGTACTTACATGGACTATGAGGAAATGAGACAAAATAAGATTGACAAAGAATGACGGGGTGGGCGAGGCTATTTTATTCAAGGTGGGGGTCAGGACAAGCCATACTGATAAGGTAACTTTTGAAACAGAGATCTGCAGGAGGTGGTATAAAGGCAGCAGGGACAGCAAGTGCAAAGGTCCTGTGGCAGGAGTGTGCTTGCTGAGTGTGAGGAACCGCCAGGGGGTGAGTGGTAGGAATGAGCCGGGACAGGGAGTGAGGTAGGAGAGGCCACTGAGGAGGAAACACAGCCAGCGATAAGGACTGCATCTGCTCTGTGGAGACGCCATGCTCTTGCAGAGCTTCGGCCACGGCGTTTCCCTTGCACGAGGAAGCCCTTTGGTTCTAACCTCCTGGGGGAATTGAATCTCCTGCTGCTCCTCCCTGTGTGGGACCCGGAGACCAGCATGTCTGAGGCTCTGTTCCCCGCTTATCACTGTCTGTTTCTGGTCTGTAGAATGTATGGCTTTTGAATTAAAAACAAACACCCCCACCCCCAACCCTTTCTTGCCATATGTGGAGGGAAGACTCGAATGCATTCAACCCTTGTCCCAACTGACAGCTTCATCTTCATTTTGTAAACGTGGCAGGGGGCTTTGGAAGGTTCTGGGCATGTTGGAGGTCATGCAGGCCATATGGTTTGGAAGAAAGGGATTTTTGTCGACCGTTGATTTATGAGCAGCTTTGTAAACGTGTATCATTCTAAATTACACACACGTCCTCACTCAGAGACCCCCCTGAGCCCTGAAGTGACACAATGACAGGGCCCTTCCCCTCCAGGGCAAAGGTGTCATAAAGTCAGGGCACGTGAACACAGGGCCCGAGTCCCGGCGTCTCCCAGGCTCCCTAATCCATCCCTGGCTCCTCCGTGCTGAGCTCAGAGGCAGCCTCGGAATTCTGGGAAGCCCACAGGGGTTGGTTCATAAAAGGAAACATTTGCCCTTTCTGCGGCAGGGGCAGGCTGTCCTGAGGGTGAGAGCAGCACTGACTTAATCTCTGGACTTGATCTGGACCCGGATGGCAGCTTTCTCTGCCTGGTGTTTAAACTGACCACAGCCCCAGTACACGAGACAGAATCAGGGCCGCCCACGGGGGCTGCCCTGAGGTTTGGCTTTCCAGCCACTGGGTCCCCTGCCCTCCTCCCCTGCGTGTGGCTGGGGCTGTTTGACTTTCTCATGAGCTTTGTTCTAGCTGCCAGACATGGATCAGGCCGGTGACTGGGGGACCCAGACAAGGGCACCTGCTGTTTAATGAGCTGGAGATGGAAGTGGTTCCGGAAAGCAAGCCCTCCCCTTGGCTCCGGTGCGTGGATCAGATATGGAACCAGGAGAGCGGGTTCACCATGCGTGGTACTGGGGGAAAGGAGTGATGGCAATCAGATAGAGAGGAATAAAGACAGGGAGGAGAGAGGAGGGGAAGGCGTAGGGGGGTGTGGAGGGGAGCAGATTCGGGGACCAGCCTTTGCTCAGACCCCAGGGCTCTGCATGTGGACTTCCTTTTTTCATGGGCTCCTGAAGAGCCCGAGTTCTTGTTCCTGGGGCCTGTCAAGAGCAACAATCAAGGCGGAATAATGGAGTGGAGACAGAAGACCTGGGTTCAAATCCTCACCCGCCACTCACTCGCCTCAATCTGCTCATCTACACAGTGGGTTTCAGCTTCCCATGAGAAGGGAGGTAACACTCCCAGCCTTTCCCACCATGTCACATGCTGCAGTTGAGCTCTTGGCAAGTGCTAACCCTGGCTATTTATTTATTTATTTATTTATTTATTTATTTATTTATTTATTTATTTATTTATTTAAGATTTATTTTTATTGTTTTTTTGACAGAGAAAGAGACAGACAGAGAGAAGGGGGAGGGCCCAGAGCAGTCTCCATAGTTGACATTAGTTTTCCATATAGTTTCACTCCACAGGTGGGCACGGGGCTGCGTAGGGCAGGAACTGGGCTGGGAGCCTCCTGCATAGGCCCCGGCAAGAACTGAACTGGGGGCACACCCCAGTTCAGCATGTGGGTCCGCATGGGCCAGAGCCGGGATTCGATCCTCGGTCCTCGGGGCCTCAAAGCGAGCGCTCAACCCGCTGAGCCATCCCAGCTTCTTGGCGTTTGACTTTTAACTGTGGGGTTCCAGTGTCTCTCTCTGTCTCAGTTGGATCTGAATTTGGGGGTGGGGGAGTTTATTTACGAGGACCCACTAAACCAAGCTGGCTCAACTTGCAGGCTGCAGACGGCATGCGGCCCAAGACAGCTTTGCATGCAGCCCAACACAAATTCATAAACTTTCTTTTTTTTTTCCCCATAAACTTTCCTAAAATATTTGGAGACTTTTTTGTTGCTAAAAAAGTCAGCCATTGTTACTATTAGGGTATTTCATGTGTGGCCCAAGATAATTCTTCTTCCAATGTGGCCCAGGGAAGCCAAAAGTTTGTTCACCCCTGCAATAAACCTTAACAGTCCTCACCTCATGAGCTTGGGGTGAGGATGGAAAAAGTGGTGATACGTTCTGTCGTTGTCTGTGTCACCTACATCATCTCTCTCCATATATCTGGCGTCTATATCATGTATATACCTTAGGACCCAGCATAGACTGGCATTCAGTCTCATTTCACTTGACGGGTTCTGTCCCTGTGATGCCATTGTGGGGATGGGCCAGGGGGGCTAGAGGCCATCCTCTGCCTTCCTAGAAGAATGGACGTACTTTCTAGAGCAGGGACGGGGACAATGGTGTCCTGGGCCACTCCCTGCTCCTTAGCTGTGAATTGGAAGAAGTCAGTCACTGTCTGTGCAGATGGGCCAGGAGCTGGGTTTTAATGTAACCCTGCTTCTGCCACCAACAGCAATAGGTAACCTCAGGGACATCAGCAAGCTGGGCCTGGGTCTCAGGGCGCTGAGGGGGTGGGTGGGAGGACACCGTCTCTCAGAGGCTCAGCGGAGCAGGGCTAACCAAGTTGCTTTCCCTGCCATCACCTGTCACCTGGTCTTTACAGAAGGCTCCACCCCAGGCCCGGTGCCGACTCTCAGGCGCTTAACTGTGACTACACTCTAGACTCGGACAATAAAAGCCATGAGAATGTGGTTGGCTCTCAGCTCTTCACAGAAACCTTGGGGGCTACACGCGTTTCAGATTCTGAAAAATGCCCCAATTTTAGCAAAGTAATTTTTATATATTATGGAACACCCTAACATATTCATATTTCAGTGGCAAAATACATAGGAATAGTTCCAGCAAATGGGATAAATAGAGACCACAAGTAGCTCCAAGGCCATTTGAGTTCAGCTTTTGCTGCCACCCATGTTTTAAAAAGCTTTTTAGTTTTCAGAGCTTTGGGGATGTTGGAACTGTGGAGAAGGGACGGGGGCCGCCCATGTGTTGAGCTCTGGCAGGCACTGGGCCAAGCATTGTCACGGGCTTAATATAGTAAATCCTTGAACAGCCCTAGAAGGTGGTGTCTCTTATTAATATTCCAACTTTACAGAAGAAGAAATCCAGGCACAGAGAGGTTAAATAACTTGCCGAAGGACACACAGCTTGTAAGTAGGAGAGCTTGGATTCAAATTAAGTCTGTTGCGTGCCAGAGCCCGCTATGGTCACATAGTTTACAATCCAGTGAGATGACCCAGAGGAGGTGGCATCTACCAGAGACCTGAGGGCTGAGTAGGCAGGTACTCGCCAGGCATGAGTGGGGAAGGGAAAGGAATTTCAAGTGACCGGAACAGCATAAACAGCCGGTACAAAGGCCTGGCAGAGAGCGAGAGAGCACATAGCCTGGAAGAGGACGCGGAGTGGGGGCTGGAGAGGTGAGAGGGCCATCCCTACAGGACTTGGGGGTGATGCTGTTTGGCTCCTCCACCCCCCGCCCCCTGTGGAATACCCCATGGGAGAAAGTTTGAATTTCCCGCTCTCTGTACCAGGCACAGAGGGAACTCAGGAACAGGACCATTTCCCGCATGCACAGGGGTCTGAGTCTGGGCCACCAGCCATTTCAGGGGCTGGTCGGCAGGGATCACGGCAGGCACGCAGCGCATGCATAGGCGAGGCTGGGGGGCCAAGTGTCAGGACGCCCTCCATGCCTGCGCCACCTCCTCCCTCCCCAACTGCGTGGCTCCAGCCATGCCCAGGCCCGCGGACCCTTGAGTGCTGAGAACGCCCAGGCCGCCTCTGTCCCGGAGATGAGGCCCCAGCCTGACAGATGAAGTCTTCATTCTGGTGATTTGTATTTGGGGGCGCGTGCACATCTGGGGCCCAGGCGGCAGCCCACATCCCCGGAAACGTGGCTCATGCACATTCTGCAGTGGCGTCCACCGCACTTTGCCGTCCTCGATTATTTATATGTGAAATAACCAAAGCCTCATAAATAATGGAAGGGCCTGCGTCCCAGCTGCGCTTCCGTCTGCCTGAGCCAGGTGAGGAGAAGGGCTTTGCAACTTGGCCTTGGCATTCACAAACTACCCTGCTCACACCAGAACTGAAGTCCTCCCTAGGAGGGTGGTGTGTGTGAGTGTGTGTGTGTCCCTGCATACTCACTTGCCTACCCAGGGAGGGGTCTGCACACATAGTCTGGGCAGCTGGGATCGTCAACACTGCCGACTCTACAGAAAGGCTCCGATTGACAGAGAGGAAAACCTCATATTATATTAAACCCGAGCTGGGAAAACATCAAACTCGTCTGAGTTCAATTCAGTTGCAGCCTCACCCCGGGGCTGCTGGCGTGGAGTGCGCTGCTGATTCAGGGAGAAGGTTTTGATGAGGTTCTTCCCTGGGTTACCCCTTTCGATCCATAGCAGGTCTTACAAAGACAAGAGAAATCCTCCAGCCAACCTTGACCCCTACGCCCTGCACTAGGCCAGCTGCTTCCGGGTCTTTAGAGAGCACCTTCTGGAGTTCAGGGAGGTGGAGGCATGGTGAGTGCCCAGGTGTGCCCCGGCAGAAGGAAAGCCCCAGACTGCTGGGAAGACCTACACACACCCACCTCCTCACCACCCAGTAACCATTTCACCGAGGACCTTCCATTGTCCAGGTATCCGCCTCCATATCTCCACTGACAGCCACCTTTGTCAAGATTTATTTTATTGTTTCTGACAGAGAGCAAGAGACCGAGACAGACAGAGAGAGACAGAGAGAAGGGGGAGGGCCCAGAGCAGTCTCCATAGTTGCACATCATCAGTTTTCAACATAGTTTCATTCCACACAGGTGGGTGGGCGCCATGCAGGGTGGGAACTAGGTGGGGGCCTCCCACATAAGAAGCTTGCCCCCATGAGAACCAAACTGAGGCCACACCCCAGTTCAGCATATGGTTTCGCATGGGCCGGGGCCGGGATTCGATCCTCGGACCCCGGAGACAGCCACCTTTGTAAAAGCAGGCATACTTAACATGCCATTTTGTGGAGATGCTTTTGAAGGATTTGCGCAGAGTTGGCGAGGTAAGGAGAGCCTGGACCTCCCTGACCACATCCCACAGGGGCGCACATTTTCTCTTTGACTAGTGAAAGGGGGGTGAGTGTGTATTGTACTGATTGAGACATTGAATTTTTTTAACAAATGCTCCATATGGCGGGTATTCTCATCCCTGGGATGATTTTAAAAGATTTCTTTTTTTAATCAACCTTTTATTTTGACAAAATGGTAGATTCACACAGTTGTAGGAAAGACTACAGAGAAGTCCTGTGCACCTTCCTCCATGTGTCCCAGCGTTCACCTCTTTCAAAACTGTCGTATAATATCACGCCATAAAACTGACATCGTCCACCGATCTCATCCTGATTTCTTCGGTTTTACATGAACAAATTGGTGTGTGTGTGTGTGTGTTTATCGGATTTGATCACAGGGGTAGGTTTTTGTGTTCCCCACCAGTCAAGACACAGAGCAGTCTCAAGGGCACAAGGATCCTCATGCTGCCATGGTCATCACATTCACCCCCAACCCCGTCACCCCACACCCCAACCCCATCCCTGACTCCTGGCAACCACGAGTCTGCTCTAGTCTCTGTAATTTCATCATACAGCGCGTTAACGTTTGGAATCGGTTTTTTCACTCAGCGTGATTGCCTGCCAATTCGTCCTAATTGTTGTACCACTAGCCTGTTCCTTTCTGTTGCTGGGCATTGCTCCATGAGATGGTTGTACCACGGTTTGTCTAACCATTCGCACGGTGAAGGTTATCTGGGTGGTTTCCAGGTTGGGGCTATTACAAGTGAAGCTGCTTTAGGGGAGCTTTTTTAAAAAAAGTCAACTGAACAGACCTCTCCCTTGACAGTTCTGACTCAAACGAGGGTGGGTCTAGGGTGGGATTGGGTTTGTGCAATCCCTGCCCAGGCTGGGGCATGGATGTTGCACTACGGGGATAGAGTTTGGTTACAGGAACCTCACTCACCACACCTCTAAAGAGTAAAACCGAAGATAGGAACACTCTGTGTGCAGGATTGGATCGCTCTGGGACTACTGGTATCTGCTTCATATATGAATAGATAGGCAATTCGGGTTTGGAGAGAAGGGTCCGGTCTGCCATGTGGAGGATGTGTCTCACTGTTCTCTCTGTAATGCACCCTCATTATCGACTCGTTACGGGCCTCAGCTTCTCCATCTGCAAGCTGGGAGCAGGGTTTCACCCCTGTCGCTATCCAAGATAGGACAAAAGCAATTGTGACTGGGAAATATTTGGGGTTCCTTCAGCACACAGACTGGGGTTCCTCTGAAGGAGGGCGATGAACTTCTGGGTCTTAGCCACCTGCAAGTTGGACAGGCTGGGAGCATGCCAGCTGGTCCCTGCTGCCTGTATCCCTCTGTAGCCCATGCAGCTGAAACTGCTGTGACATGAGCTTGTCACTTGGAGACCAGGCCCCAGCCTCTGTCCCTATATCTTAGAAAAAAAACAACTTCCGGGAAACTAATGAGACCAAATTGCACACCACCTCCTCCCTCTCTACCTCCCCTGGTCCCCACCCCACATGACAGTCCCTTGCTCACTTCTCTCCCCTTGGCTTTCCCTTGGGTCAGGAAGTTGTACCCTCCTCTCGGCTTCCAGAGCAAGGCTGGAATTATTTAATGCCAAATCAGTAAAAGCGTCAGCAGCTTGCAGCTTAACTGTTAGGAGGAATGATTCATAACCCCGTGCCAGGCACCAAGTATCTTTTCCCGTTCCCATGGCCCACCCCTCGAGAGAAAGATAAAGTACTGTCATTGCTTTTTATGGTACATGTAATCAGGTGGCAACATGGAGACTTGATTCATCCCAAAGCCGTTTACAATGAATTATTCATTTGGCTGAATAAGTCTTCAGGTGGATGGGGAAAGAGTCTCTCTGCGTCTGGCTTTGGGCTGCCCTCTACAAAGCTAGGGAGGGAGTCCTGGGCCTGGCATCTGATTTGGGGGCAGGGGAGGGCGTCTGAGCCGCAGGAACCTACTTACTCAATCTACTTCTGGGGACAAGAAATATCTGTCTGTTCTAGTCACATTGCTCCCATTTTCCTCCCTCCTTCCCTCCCTCCTTCCCTTTTACATTTGCTTTTATAGACACTTATTAAATTGCTACTAATATGTGCCATGTAAGTCAGGATATGGTAGGTTACGGTGCGTTAACAAACATCCGCCTAATTTCAGTGGAATGAGATCACAAGGCATATTTCTCACTCAAGTTAGTTGTCATCACAAATCATCCCTGGAGGTCCTGCTCTATGTCATCCTCACTTTGGGAAGCAGGCTGGTAGAAACACTGCCACCTTGAACATTGCTGTCACACGTACCTCCTCTTGAATCTTCCACTCCGACATGGCACATGGCACTTCTAGTCCTATTTCACGGGCTAAAGCAAGTCACATGGCCATATCTGACCTCAAGTGGGTAAGAAAGTACCAAGTCACCACATGCCCTGAAGGGAAGAGAAAAGGAATTTTGTGAATGCCCCTGGTCTATCTCGCAGGTACTGCCAGACCTGGAAGATGACCATGGAAGGGACCTAGTCATTTCTCTTGATGAACTCATGGTCTAGTACAAGAGGCAGAAGGAAGAAACAGATGCAAAGTCAATGGTGGCCCAGGGGGCTCAATGCCAGGACAGAGGTCTTTCTGTGCCTCGCAGGAGGCAGGGGGATGTGGGATCCGGCATCAAGGGTCTGACCCCTTGGGGCTCTGTGACTGTGGGCAAGGAAAGTCATTTCCCTGAGCCTTCTTCCTTTCTTTGGGGTGATGATGTGAGATAGTCACACCCTAAGTACAGCGTGGTTGTGAGCAATTCATGCGGAACTGTCTATGGAAGCCTTTGGAAGGTGAGGCACCAGCATGGCTTGCTATGAATTCATTTACACTTTCTTGTTTTAGAATAACAGCACTGAGTTGTGGGGACAATCAGTTCCTGAACATGACCCCTGCCTTCTGTGCCTCTGAATCAAGGCTCAACTGGGTGGGCTTGGCTGGCTTTTAACTCTCCAAGGGGCTTCCCCCAGCTCCATGAAGCCAGACGATTACCCCAGAAAACTAACGTGGGCTGGGGGTGGCACCTGCCTCCTGGCAGGAGGGGCTGTGGCTGCAAAGCAGCGTGGGCATGTTGAATATGAGCTCACCTAGTGGGCTCGTCGGCCGGTAACGACCCAAGGCCCAGCTGCAGCTGGCTCTAAGCCCCTGACCCTGAGGCTCTCATTCATTCGTTTAACGTGTTTACTGAGTGCCCGCATGTGCAAACGCTATGCTGGGGCTGAGGACAGAGACGGGCCAGGCCAGCTCTCTGTTCTCCTGGTGCGTGCACTCCCATAGGGGAACAGGTCACTTCGGGGGTGGACACGGTTGGTCGACTAGATGCCCCTGGGGTCCCTGCTACCATTTCTGCACCTGCATCCCTCAGCTTCTGCACGCTTTGCTTCTAATGGCCGGCCTGCCCCTGCACTCTCTTCAGAGGGCTGTCCCCGAGCTACCTGAGCGGTGTGCCTATAAGGAGGAAGAACAGGAAGTGCCCTGGAGTTTAGTTTTTCCAGAGGCAGCCCTTAGCCAATGACAAACAAGTGTTGGAAAAGAAAAGTTTAGCTCCCTTGCCTTGAGTAGGGACAACCCCTGGGATGAACTTGCTGCTCCAGGGCTCCTCACAGAGCTCTGTCCTGCCTTCTGCTCCCGTATCAGTCTCTTCAAGGAAGAAATCGCCAGCACACAAGTCCTCATCTCAATGCTCTTTCTTCCGGGGGTGGGGGAAGGCCTCACTTAAGACACCTATCTGACACCCATCCCCTTCCTTCCTCAGTGGGCCAGGCCCTGGTTTGGTCCCGGGGGCTGACTCCGCGTGAACACCAGGGAATCTGACCAATCCTGAGCAGCTCCCTCTCTCTCCCTTGCCCTGGGCTGTGTGAACAGGGAGTCCGTGACCCAGTTGTGGCCCAGAACACAGGGTGGAATATGCACTGGGGACTTCGGGGAATAGTCTTCTTAAAACGAGACACAGAAAGTGAATCCACTTGCCCCACTGGACACGTGGCCTGTGATGGCTGGAGCCGTGGGAGCCACACTGAGGATGGCCAGCTCCGAGGTGAACGACATCAGGACCCTGGATAGTGGCAACGCAGCTCAGAAGACTGTCATGTTTGAGGAATGACAACCCCCCTATTTGATGAAGCCATGTGAAGTCAGGTCTGCTGTTATTTGCAACCCAACTCATCCCAATGGGTGTGATTTAGATGGTGACAAGTTGCTGTGCAGGGGACTCTTTCCAGATATCTATTCTGTAGGTGAATGCCGGCTGGCTGTCCCTCATGCACCAAGTTTGGGAAAACTTACACATCACGTGGTTGGGTTAACAGGCTTTAGTGGAAGAAAAAACTAACAAGGTAGGACTGACAAAAACAAAAGGGAAGGCATGGCCTCGTATTATACGCACTGCACCCAACACTTTTACTGAACCATCACTTTTTTTTCTCTTATGGACTCTGTTAATCTCGTTTCCTTCTTTGCTATGGCCACCAGGCAGCTCAGAGGTGGATCTGCGGTACTTCTCACTTATTCTGAAGACCTTATAGTATGCATGTTTGTGTCCCCCCATGGCCTGGCATCGTCTGATTTTCCCTTAGCCCCAAGCCCCTCATCCACTTGTTTTTTATCTGCTGTATGTTTCTGTAAATTCCATCAGTTATTCTTTACAGTGAAACAACCCTTCTTCACTCTACCATCCATCCCCTGAAGCTGCACTTAGAACCTCCCTGATGATGGTGGCTGCTCAGTAGCTCTTGAGAGCCTCTCCAGGCATCTGGCAGGTGGTGGAAAGACCCAGAAAGGCCTCTACCTCTACAGCTTCAGGGGAGTTTTGATTGGCAATCTCAACAGTCATTTAATTCACTCTCCTTTCCTAGGTCTGGGGGAGAATGGTGGCTCCACTTCAGGCTCCCAAATGCCAGGCCTGGACAAGGGAGTGGAAAATCCTTTGACATGCCCAATAAATCAATACAAATAACTTTGAGGGCTTGTCACCATAGGGACCAAAGGCTTGGTTAGTTGTCATGGCGACCTTGGTAGGCTCTCTCTGCCTGAAATGATCAGCATCACTGAGAAAGAAGGACCAAAAGATGGAGACAGGACCACAGGGTGAGAGCAGGGCACCATCCGATTTCTAGAGGCAGATCAAGTATAGGAACTGTGTGTGTGTGTGTGTGTGTGTGTGTGTGTGTGTTGGGGGGCGACAAATATGGAGAAGCAAAGAGAAGAGCACAGTTTTCTGGAACTTTCTTCCCTGGCAAGCTGCCCCTGTGACATTCACATTAGTGCAAGAGGCTCCTCATCCCTTGGTTGCCTACGCTCCTGGCCCTCAGGCTGGGAGGGGGACCAGGCCTCCTGCCCTGATAATGCTGCCAGGAGGTCTCCATGACAACATCACCCCCACCTGTGGGAGCTGAGTCCTTGGCAGGGACCTCCAGGGAGTTGCCTGGGTAACCGGGCTCCCTTGCCCCACTTCCCCACCAACCAAACCCCGCTCAGCCCTTCCCCCCAGTTAGTGGTGGGAGGGTGAGTGGACAGGGTCGCCATGGAGACCCGCTTCCCTCTCCCTGCCCCATTTCTAGAGCACAGGACGCCTGAGGGCTGTTGGGGGAGGATCGTGGGTGAGAACCTTGTCGAGCTAGAGATGGGGTCTCCTGGGTGAGGAGACAAATGACTCTTCTGGCCAAGGAAGAAGGTGGACCTGCGGAGGCCGCTCAGATCTTGGTTCTTCAAGGAGTGTGACTTGGGGGTCTGAGGGTAGAGCTGGCTTGGATCTCCGCTGAGCCCTCCCCTACCCCACCCAGGCTGGTGCTGAACTACGGCCCCCTTCAGCCTCCCCCTGCTGGAAGTCCTGAGCTCAGCGGGAGGCGTTGGCTTAGAGTATGAGGCCAGCAGACTTTGAACCCCCTGGCCCCCTGTAACCCAATGAGTCCTGGCCCTAATGACCTAGGTCTCGTGTAGCAGCTGAGAATACTCAGGTGGTTAATGAGCATTTATTTCCCAGCTGAGGAGACATTTACATGATTAGTTGTTATTTTATCTGGCTAATGAAAATGCATATAAAACAAAATGGCCAATTAGCAAGGCCATTCGTTCTTCAAGTCTTGGCTGTTTCTTCTTGGAGAGTGCCCTTCGGGTCCCACAGTCACCTGCCCGCTGGCCTCTGAGGTCCCTGCTCCCCACCCTGCCATACTTGTGTCCTCTACCATACTTGTTTTTGATTCCTGCTTTGTCTCAGCGTCCCTCTTCCACAGCCAGCCACATACACCTTCTCTCCTCCTTCCTTAACCACCTCCTTCTCTCACTTCCGTGATGGTAGAATACCAATTTTCTCTACTTCTCTCCCAACCAGACTTCCTCACTGTCCCCACCCTCATTGGAATGTAAGCTGGATTTCCTTCTCTTCCAAGAAGCCCACCCTGATAGAATGGCTGAGGCCAGCTAAGAATGATCAGGGTTCGACCAGGCAGGCTTCCAGAAGAGAGCTCCTCAACCCTTGTTATCCGGAAAAGTTGGAAGAATCCAACTGTCCTCCCAAATGGTCAGAAACATGGAATCTGGATTCCAGTGCTGGTAGCTCTGGGGTCTGCCTTGAGCCAGGTCCCTTACAGATTCCAACGACACAGGCCACCGTGAGCGCTGCAGCGTCTTTGGGGAGCTATCAGACCTTTTCCATAGCAGGTGAGACCAGCTGCTTGAGGATAAGTGAGATTGATACGCTCTGCATTTATGGCTGGTTGAGTTAAAGGAAGAAAGGCACAGAGGAGAGAAAAGGCAGTCGGGGCGGGGGTGCTGAAAGGGACCCCCAATTCCTCTGGCAAGCTTGATGACCAGTGAGTAGGACTCCCTGTTGCAGGTTGACTGGTTTGCTATAGGCAGAGATGCTTTGTCCCAGTGAGGTCACAGGAGGGTGGCCTCCCACAACAAAAGCAAACAAAATGGCATAAGCTAGAGGAGCTGGGCAGCCACAATGGCCCCAGCTTGACCTTTACATGTGCAACCGGCAAGGTGGGTGCTATCATCCCCATTTTATGGGTGAAAAAGCCAAGGCTCAGAGACAAGGTGGTACCTCCCCAAGGAGGCTGTAGGCCAAAGGAGCTAAGAGCATGGAGACCAGCATCGCTCGCTCTGCTGAGCTTTCAGCCTCTGCGTTGATACTTTCTGTCTGTGACATTGACCACAGAGTCTCAACCGCAGTCTTCTCGCCTTCTCGTCATAGATGAGTTTATGATTACTTACCGCCTAGGGTCCCTGTAAGAGTGAACTGAGGAAAATGAGTGTGTAAAGGACTTAGCGAGGCACTTTGTGCCTGGGGAGCGCAAGAATGGTAGCGGTTATCAGAGTGTCTTCTGGGGCAGATCCATTCTAGCCCTCCCTCCATCCAGCAGTCAATTAACCCAGCAGCATGCGATTGCTAATCACCTAGCACACAAGTGATGAAGAAATAGTTCCTGGGAAGCCAGGGTGGCTCAGCGGGTTGAGGGCTCGCAATGCAGCCCTGGGGACCCAGGATCAAGTCCCGGCCCCGGCCCATGTGAACCCATATGCTGAACTGGGCTGTGCTTCCCACCCCAGTTCAGTTCCTGCTGGGGTGTGCTTCCCATGTGGGAGGTCCCCGCCCAGTTCCTGCCCTGCTTGGCCCCGTGCCCACCTGTGGAATGAAACTCCCGTGCCCACCTGTGGATTGAAACTGTAGGAAACTGATGAGGTACAACTGTGGAGACTGCTTTAGGCCCTCCCCATCCTCTCTGTCTCTCTCTCTCTCTCTTTTTCTGTCAAAAACAATAAATCTTAAAAATAAAAGTTCCTGCAACAAGGGGCTTTGCAAGCTCGTGAGGGTGACAGACACACAGACGCCATTCGAGGACTGGGAGAGAGGTTTAAACAGAGCCTGTGGCAAGGGGCGGGGTGGGCATGAGGAGGGCATGGCCAACTCTACTGATGAGGAGGGTCAGAGGTTGGAGAGCTGACCTCAAAATGTGAGGGTTGGGAGGGTCCTCTGAGCCGGGGAGCCTCTCACCTGCAAGTGTGTGGCCACACCCACCTCACCTCCTTGCCTTTCCTGCTCCACTGTTCCAGGAAGCCCATTGGATAAGGGAGGTGGCTCTCTAGTTTTGCAGCAGCTGAATCCCCTCCCACAGCCTGAAGGATGGTGGCCTCAGCACCGTGTCAGTGGGCAGACGACAGGACTTTGTGGCCTCCTGATGTCTTCTCAGTTCAAGATCGCTGAGGAGGAGCTGGGGTCTCCCAAAGAATGCCCATTTTTAAATAAATAAATAAAATATATATTAAAAAAAAAAAAGTTTTAAAAAAATTGGGGAAGCCGGGATGGCTCAGTGGGTTGGGCGTTCACTTTGCAGCTCCGGGAACAGAGGATCGAATCCCGGCCCCGGCCTGTGCGGAACCATATGCTGAACTGGGGTGTGCCCCCAGTTCAGTTCTCTCTCTCTCTCTGTATCTCTCTCTCTCTCTCCTCTGTCAAAATAAATAAATAAATAAAATATATATTTAAAAAAAAAAGTTTAAAAAAAAAAGAATGCCCACTTTTCTCCACTTCCTACATTCTCTCCTGGCTCTGGGCTTTGATACTTTGGGCCGTTGCCATGAGCAAGTTCGATGAATTACCTGCAAGTCCAGGGACTGGAGTTTATGAAGCCAAAGCAGAGTATACGAATGGTCTGGTCCGTGATTTGGCAATAAGACGGAATATCAGTACGGCCATCAACACTGTAAACTTGCCGATGGAGGGTTGTACCTGTGTGGTGTGAAGGGACTGAGTGACATGGATCCCCAGCAACACCACCACCGACACTACACACACACTCACGCACACTCCACTCCCCGCTTAGCTCTCAGTGCCTGGAATTTTACCATTAGAGACTTATTCCTTTGTCTACCACTTAGTCACACTTTCAAGCCACCATGCATACGTGAACGCCTTCAACCAACGTCTACGTGCTCCTCCCAAGCGCCAGGCCCAGAGGACCGGAAACGAACAAAACCCGGTCCCTGGTCACCGTCACAAAACTCACCCTTGGCTAGAGGAAGAAGACTCACAAACAGGCACACACGACGCAACAAGGCCAGAAGTGAGGCATCACACACGGGGTGCCGGAACATTGTTGAGGGACAGCCTCAAGGAGAGGGGCGAGCAGGGCAGGCTTCCTGGAGTACGTGACTGCTCAGCTGGGTGTTGAAGCTTGAGAAGGAGCCCCCTTGGCACCGCGGATCGGGTGACAGAGGGTCTCGTTCAGTGGGAGGTGAGGGCTGGGTCAGGGGCAGTGTGATACCAATGGCTCCTGGTTTTCTCAGCTGCTGCCCCTGGGCGTGAGCACGTGGGAGTGAGTGGGAAGGGAGTTGGTGGTGGATCGGGACAGCCCTAAGCCCTGTGTAGCCTGAAGGAGTGGGGACCACTCTCTTGGGCTTCAGCAAGGAGGGGACAAGGTCAGGAAGAGGGAAGGCAAGGAAACCCCACCACAAAACACCAACTTGGTCCCACGTTGACCCCTCCCACCTCTTATGACAAAAACGTGGCTATTCTATTTCTTTCTGCCCCTTCTGTGAGGGTGTTTATCCTCAGTTGCCCTCCACTGGCTGGTTAGGCCCCTGAGCAGGGCTGGACCTTCTGCTTCTTCTATTTTTATTGGAACAGCTTATTGAGGCTTTGCGCATCGGAAGTGCTTCGTCAATGACCCCTTTTGTTGCACTATGGGGCTCCAGTCAGATTTCTTTCCAAGAAGCATGCCTTTGCTATTCACACTGCCCCAGAATGTCCTCGGGACATCCCAGGAGGCGGGTGTCCTCCTGGGGATCTGGGGCCCGGGGGAGTCATGGGAGCTGGGGTGAGTCCTTTCTCAAGGCTACCATGTCCTCATCTGTCTGCACATTCATCTACCGGCTGCCTTCTGACTGGCTGGGGATTGCCCTGACTTCTGGGTGGCATTTGCCCGGGAAGGTCATCGATCTGCCATGCATCTAGGCGGGAGGCTGCCAGCCCTAGGCGTTGGAGTGCTCACAGAACCAGCCTCTGCAGCTCAGCTCTCCCCTGAGGTGGCCCAGGGTGCAGGAGGCATGTCAATACAGGGTGCCAAGTGCGTCCCACGTATCAGGTAGGGCTGGGAGTGAGGACTGGGTGCAGTGCTCCCAAGAACAGGGACCATGCCTTTTACAGTTCTGGGTTCCAGTCCTGCCCAGAGCCCAGCGTGGGGCTCAGGAAATATATACTGTGGAGAAAGCCAAATCCCTGGAGGGGGAGGGGGCAGGAGGTGTGTAGCTCCTTGGCCCCCAGATGGTCTCCCTCACACGTGCCTATGTGACGCAAGTTCAAGGACACCCGCTCAGAAAGCCTCCCGGGGTTCAGCTCCTGGATTCCATCTTTGGCTCTGGGTCTCTCCAAGTGCACCTTGGCACACGGGAGATGCAAGCCAAGCTGGCATTGGGGTGGTAAGGGCCCAGGGGTTTCTAGAAGGGGGTAAGGGTTGTCTGCAATTTTTGTTTTCTGTCCTGTCTCCCCTTATTTGAGAATCCCCCCACCACCCTCCTGTTGGTGAATTGCTCTTTCCTCTCTCCAAACTCACTCCATGTGCTTCTGAAAGGACTGCCCAGCATATTATCCTATGACCATGTGACCCAGGCACAACCATAGTGATTGGCTCAGGAATGGGCTCATGACTCAAGCGGGGCCAATCAGAATCCTTCCCTGGGACTGTACACATGAACATGTGGAGAAAGTGAAGACTTCTTCCTCCCTGTGGCGTTTGGACTGGGAGCGTGATTTCCAGGTAAGGTGGCCACCCATACAGAAGGTCAAGGGAACAGGTTCCTAGTGGACATCACCAGGTGTCTGGTGGCCTGCCACACCTGGATGGACCCAGGCTGGGCCCGTCCTCCCGTGAGGAGACCCTACTGGGGCAGCCTCCCACCCAGGCTTCCGGTAGCTGCCTCAGGACCTGCAGGCCTTATCAATATGCCATTTTGATTGGCTGCCTCTTCTAAGTTAGGCAGCCTGGCCGTCATAAACACGTCCGACTGCTTCGCAGGTAGAGAGGTTAGATTTGCATGAAATGGCCTGTGCAAATCCCACTGCTTTTCTGCGACCGTTGCTCGCCTCTGACATCACGAGTTGAGTCCGGTTGAAACGCGGACTCCTCTCCTTTAGGACTGAGCCTGACTCCCACCCGGCTGTCCAGAATGTTCTGGCTCTTCCAGCTCCCTCCCTCTAGACCAGCGTTGTCCAGTAGCAACGTAGCGCGAGCCACACAGGCAACTAAAAACCTTCTAGTAGCCATGTTAAAGAAATGTAAAAAGAAACGTGACATTCATTTAAAGATATTCTCTAATCCCGTATATACGAAACATTATTTCAACATGGGACTGATGTAAAAAGTTACTAATGAGATACTCACGATTCTATTTTTCTTACAAAGTCGTTGCTCTTACAGGACATGTGGGTTTGGACCAGCCACATTTTAAGCACTCTGCAGGCAGGTGTGGCTGGTGGCCAGCGTGTGGGACAGTGCACCTCTAGGTCACACCTAGTGTAGGAGCACTGCCTGCTGCCTGCAAACGCTTGGGTGACTGTGGACTTTTCATTTCTGTTCAGCCTCTCATTTGCACAAAAATGCTATTACGTGTTTGCTCGTTTGGCTCAGTGATCAGATGTTGGGGTTAGCCTCCCGGCCAGAAGAAATACAAGCAAGGTCCAAGCCAGAATTGCCTCCCCACTGTGGTTGGCGGGGAGGGGTGGACTGAGGCGGTGGGGGAGAGGGTGTTTGTTTTAACTTTGGGGGGGAGAATAATTTTAGATTTACAGAAAAGTTACAAAGATGGTACAGAGAGTTCCAGTATACCAAGTTCACCCAGTTTCCTCTAATGATAACAAGTTATATAATTATAGTTCATTTAAAACTAAGATATTAACATTGGTACAGTGTGTTCATTAAACTGCAGACTTTGTTTAGATCAGTTTTTCTATTAATGTTTTTTGTTTTTTTTTTCAGTTGGTTGGTTTCAGGATCAAATCCAGGATGTCACATTGCATTTAGGGGCTTGATTTTTAATAAATCTATCTATCTATCTATCTATCTATCTATCTATCTATCTATCATCTATGTATCTATTATTAGCTACGTATTTGTGAAACAGCTTTGCTGTGGTATAATGCACATACAATGAATTGCACACATATAAAATAAACATTTTTATAAGTCTGTTATATCTATAGTGAAACCATCACATGGTAGGTGCTTTAGCAGAACCATAAAATAACAACTAGCCAAACTTATTTATAGTTTACTAAATGCCAAACACTGCCTTCAATGCTTCCCACAAGTGAATGCGTTTAGCCCTCTGACAACCTGTGGTGGATCCAATTACTGCTGCCATTTCTTCACTCCCTGTTGTAGAACTGGGTCCCTACACCTTCTGCCGGGTGCCTTGGCAGGTATGTGCTCTAAAATAGTGGGAGTCTATTTTCCCACCCGTTATAGACTGAACTTATTCCCCACCCCCCACAAATCCATATGTTGAACAAATCCATATGTTGAACAAATCCATATGTTGAAGCCCTAACTCCCAATGTGACTGTATTTGGTGGCAGGGCTTTTAAGGAGGTGACTAAGGTTACATGAGGTTATAAGGGTGGGTCCTAATCCAATAGGACTGGTGTCCTATTAAGAAGAGGGAGACACCTAGTGTGTGTATGGGGTGGGGGTTGTGCACAGGGGAAAGGCCAGGGGCGGACACAGCGAGAAGGCAGCTGTCTGCAAACCAACCAGCACAGCCCTGCTGTCATTAAGCTTGGACTGCTAGCCTCCAGAACTGTGAGAAGGTAAGTTCCTGTTGTGGAAGCCCCCAAGTTTGGGGCATTCTGTTATGGCAGCCCTAGCAGACTAATACACCACTCTACTGACATCGGACTTGGCCATGTGACTGGCCTTGGCCAATGTTTGTTAGCAAGGTGCTGCTTCGGTGCTTCTGTCGTGTGCTGGGTGGACTTGACTTGCCCTCCTGTGCACTTGAGATTCTCAGTGAGTGACAATCCCAGAACGCCTCTGGTGCATGGAAAGTGCAGAAACACACTGACTGGACCTGAATCCAGCCCATGGCCTGGAGCCAGCACCTGGCAGAGCCTGACTCAGCCCAGCAGAACCTCAGCTGACAGGCAAAGAAAAAGAAGTTGGAGGTTGTCAGTCTCCAAACACGTGGAGAGTGTTTGTTACACAGTCTAAACTGACCAATGAGTTGAGACTGTCCTGGTCCCACATTTTATCAGGGAGGGATTGAGACACAGAGAGGTCAAGTAACTTGCCCAAGGTCATGCAGCTAGTTTGTGGCACATCCAGGATACCAAGGCAGGCAGCCTGTCTCCGGTGCCCATTCTTATAACCACTAGATTATAACGGTCCTTAGAGGACCAGTGTTCTCCACCATCCTTTGGTTGGGTGGTTAATTCGTTCTTTTACTTGTCCCAATGTGACTGTATTTGTTAATTCATCAAACACACAAAGTAGGTTGCCTTAATTGCTCTCATAACATCCCTATCTTCTTAGCAGTTGTTAGTATTTATCATTAACACCTGCCTATTTCTATGCTGGGTGGTCTGTCTCTCTTGCTAGACTTTACGCTCTATGAGGGACTGTATCACTTCTTTCTCACTGTGTGCTCAGCGATCCCTCCTCCTCCCAGACCCTGGAAATGGCTATTCTACTTCCTGTCTCTACTTGCCTATTCTAGACGTTTCAAATAGATACACTCATACAATATTTGTCCTTTTAGGCCCAGGTGCCGGCTTGTTTCACTGAGAAAAATGTTTTCAAGGTTTCCTCATGCTGTAGCACATATCAGAGCGCCATGCCTTTTCACGGCTGAATAATATTCCATCTTATGGTGATACCCAGTTTGTCTATTCATTCACTTGCTGTTTCTCCCTTTTGGCTTATTGCAGATAATGCTTCTATAGACATCCATGTACAGGTGCTTGTTTGAGTCCCCGTTTTTGATTCTTTTGGGTGTACTGCTTGAAGTGAAATTGCTGGGTAACTATGCTGTGCCACCCACGTCTTTAAATTGTAAGTTTCTTTTGATTTTGCTCAGCTTAGAACGCCAGGGGCACAGGTGACCTGCTGAGAGATAAGAACAGAGTGTGTGGAGGGCCGAGCGGGGGTAAAGCCCTGGTGGGAAGCCTCCAAACCACACAGAGGACTGGTGACAAAAGAGGAGCTGGCAAAGAAGACAGAGGAAGAGTGTTGGTGGAGGGAGGAAGAGGGTCTTTTCTGGTATTGGAAGGAAGGAAGGCCAGGAGTAACGGTATGAAGAGAGAAATCATAGCCTGGTTTGAAGGAGAGCTCAGAATGAGACGCTAATTTGATTTGATGAGATGAGGGGTGGCTCTGAGTAAAATCCGGGGCCACAGCCAGAGGTGTCACCCTGTGGCAAGCAGGAACTGTGGGCCCGGAACGCAAGTCAGGGCTGCTGAGGAGGGCAGGCAGGGATGTAGAGAGGAGGCTGCCACAACTGCTGGTGTGTTCCAGGGTCAAGCTGGAGAAATAAAAGGTTGGCTCAGTCAGCGTTTCATTACTGACCTCCTAGTAAAGAAATCGCATTTGCACAAGGAAATGGATGTTCTGTGATGGATGTACATATTATTTTATTTATACGTTCCCTACCTGGGTCCACATATAATTTAAGGAGGACGGACTTGGGCATTCAATATTGAACACTGTATGTTTGGGTTTGGGGGGAAAATTGTAAGTAAGTAGGGTGTGATAAGCCCCTTTTGTTAATGTTTCATAATAATGATTATTCATTGAGTGACAGCAGCCTGGATACATCTCCTAGTCCTGTGCTCTCTGTCTCTCCCTCCCCCTGCTTGTCCCCATATGAGTGGGGGGGTTCCCCACACTCCTAACTGGGTCCATCCAGTAGGGTGCTCTCAGGGCCAGATAGGATCACTTTCCTGTCCTGCTCCTGGGACTGCCCTTACCCAAGAGGACCTTGAATCCCTGGCAAGGACAGTTATTGGGGTCACGGTGACCCAGCCCAGCACCTGCCCAGGTGTGTTCCACTTCAGCCGTGGACGAAAGCTTAAACTTCAGAACTGCCCAGAGTGAGGGGTGCAAACCCCCTTCTGTGAGGGGATGGGGACACATACCCCATAGGTGGCTGGACCTCACTGCACGGCTACAAGTCTCGTTGTCCCCTAGGGTCAGGACCGGGGTGATGTTTGAAAATTCACAAGCCATTTGGCCAGGCATTGACCACTTTGCATGGAATCCATGCTTGATGAACAGCCAATTTTTTCTTTTTGTTTCTTCCCCAGAGACCCATCACTATTTATCTCTAGAAGGACAAGGAAGGGGCAGGCCTGAGCCCCAGGGAACTCTGGGATCGGGGTAGCTGAACTCTGCTTCTCTTACTAGTAACAATGACCCCCATTTACTGAGCAAAGTGCCACTTTGCTCTGTGCCAGGCACTGTGCCAGGAGTTTAGATGTACTGTTTCACTGAATCCTCACACAACCCTTTGAAGTAGGTACTATTATTATTGTTCTCATTTTATGGATGGGAATGATGAGCCTGGGTTGGGGGTGGGGTGGGGTTAGTCCCTTTGCCCAACATCACACAGCCAGGAAGATCCAGAGCTCAGATTTAACCCCAGACTCTTCTAGGTCCCCCAACGTTCCCACTTAACCTGCCGGGGAAGCCAGCGGGGGTGGGGTGGGGACTGCCTTGGGAGGTGGCTGCTCCAGCCCTCCCTGCTTTCTGCAGTAACATTCCCTGTGATTTGAGTATAGATCAGATTTCTAACCAAGCTGGCTCTGAAGGTCCCTAGTAATCAAACTGTCAACAGGCCACCTTTAGCAGCGACCATAATCAAGGCCTCGGGCCAGAAAAGCCCATGGAAACCAAGCTTCCTGACCATACCGTTGGGGGGTGGCAGGGAGGCCCCAAAAGGGGACAGGTTAACAGGGCTTGGGGCTGGGGACCAAGTGCAGCTGTGCTTCTAGCTCCTGGATAATAAGGGAGGAGAGAAGTTCCAACTTCAATTCTGAGCTCTGGGTTGTTCCCGCTGTTGGCAACCTTGGCTGAGTTCAACCTCTTGATCCAGGGAAGGTGGCAGCTTGCAAAGTTCTGGTAATTTCACATCAGTGTGAGTTGGGGGCCCCACTGAGGACACAGAGCCTTCAGGAGGAGGTACATTTTCTAAACCACTGGCTAAGGGGCGCACATATACACGCCACCACCATCCTCATCCTGTGTATTCCTGGACCCAGGGCTAGGTGTCTGAGGGTTCTGGTTCATCCAGCCCTGCCCCAGGGCATGGAAGGAGCCTCCCTTGGAATCAGGGAGGGACGCATGACTGGACAGGTCAACAGGAATATGAGTAGAATGATGACCCCCCCACTCCCAGACCTGGCCTGTGAAACCTCTCAAGCAATCCCCATTCTCTCCTTTATTTTCTGCTGGTGAGAAGCAGAAGCTCCAACAGAGAAGTCCAGGGACCTCAGAGATGATGGAGAACAAGCTGGAAGGGGCCCTTAGAGTAAAAAATGTCTGGCTAGAAATCCCAACTCAGCCGCTTAAAGCTGTGTGATCTTAGGCAAGTCACCTACCTCTCTGAGCGGTGTCCTCATCTAGAAACAGTGGGGAGTGATAGTGCCTTCCCTGTAGGGTTGCAGGAGATTCTCTGATTTGAGACAACTCTGTGGAGCCCCCTGAGCCCCAGAGCTTCTGGTAAGTTTGTCTGGAGGCTCTGTAGTCTCTGTACAGTCCTCCCACTGCCCACACTGTTCTTCTCTGTGAGAGAAGTCCCTCCCGCTGAGTTCTGATTGAAGACAGTATTGGATGAGGTCGTAGGCAGAGCCTTGAAAATGGAGTTTTCGAGTTGCATTACTTGCTCGTCAGCTGGTAATGAGAATCCCTTTGATGGTGGTGGGTAGGGGTACGGATAGTGCCTGGTGTGCCATAGCAGCGCAGTCATTGAAGCTGTCCCTGCTGGGGAACTGGGCTGGAGAGTCCGTGGAAGGGAATGCCTTGGCAGAGACAATATCTCGGGCTTTCGAGAGCTGTGGAGGAAATAATAATTATATGGACCATGCAGTCAGATAGCTATTGCGAGGAGGCTACCCTTGCGTTGGAGAAAGACTAGGAGAGGCTGAGGGTGATTAATCACACATTTTTGCAAAGTGTGAAGTCCAGAGAGCCTCTTTGGAGCATATATATCAAGAGACTCTCATCTCCTGTAGCCCAAGGACAGCAAAGGCTGAGGCTTGGGGCCCAGAAGTTCATTATAAGTGGAGCTCCGGAGAAGGTTGAATTCTCAATTCTGGCAGGTCTGTGTCTCCAAGGTCAGAGCCCAGATTGGAAAGAGCGGGAGGCTGAACCATGGCACCTGGGTTGATGTGTTGGAAAATCTTGAATCCCTACATTTGTCTAAACCCTCTAGACCTGCACAAGCAGCCTCTTCCTCCTTGTCCAAGGCAGGTGGTTCCCCCTTGCTCCTCTGGCTGGCAAGGCAATATGTCCCTCCACTTCCTATTCCGGTCATCAAGCCTCAGTAATTTGAGTCAAGTTACAATAGAATCCAGTTATGCTAAGGGAAGAAAGGAGCACTATGCCTAATAGGCTGCAGGATCTAGCCAGCACGTACTGGCAGAAATGAGAATATCTACGGGAGTCCACCACAAGGGCACCGGGGTCAAAGGCCAGGGGGCATGGTGGTGGGTGGGGACACTTGATCAGCATGGGAACACCCTCCCGGGATACAGGACTTAACATCCTGGCAAGGACCCCAGGAGCTGTTAGGATGGCTCTTGGAAAAAAGCAAGTGCTCACACTCAGTGAGCTAGACATGCCAGAACTTCAATGGCAGACGGTGAAGGAAGAACACAAAGGCTCAGAGAAGTGGACGTGTCGGAATGGATGTACTTTGTAAAGCCAGACAATGCACCTGCTCACTGTGTTCTGTGAGAAGGCCCAGGGGACAGTCCATTTGCCAAAATGACGAGGAAGCCACTGACAGGGGAGACACATGGTTGAAAAGCTCAGTGGCGGCTGTTTTCCACACGCCAAGGCTGACCGTAGAAAGTGCTGTGACAGAACTGGGCCCCCTGAGAGCAAGAGGGGTGATGGGATCCTGAAATAACGGAGGCCCAGTGGAATTTTCACATCGTAAGCAAGGTGGGCCAAATTACCGCAACAAGCCAGAGGTCAGGGGGGCAACTAGGAAAGCTAGCCTGCAGAGAGCTACAACTAGCGCTAATCATAGAACACGGTGTCAGCCCCAAAGGTGTTAGGTCATTCACACAGCCAGAAAACTGCCAGGGCGGGTGACCGGAAGGCTGAAGCAGCTGCCTCAGGAGGCTGTGATCCCTGGGTTCCCGGGCCTGAACCAGTGCTCAGACCAGAACCCATTCAGTGAAGGAGAGGCTGAATCTCCAGGAAGGAGCCTGCATCACCATAGTGCGTCTCCGTGGTAACAATGACCCCAGTCCTTCTGCAGAGGGACCTGTGGCCACTCACTTGGGTAACTGTGTCCTGGGGAAAGAGGAATAACCGGGCATTTCTGAAGTTTTTAGGGATACAGTGGTTTGTGGCATGTCAGGACATCCCCTTCAAAGACAAGGACAAATGATTGCATCTTGCCCCTCCCACACATCAAAAGGAAACACAGCATCTGACAGGCCTTTTTAGGTTCTTTAAGCAGCGTAGTTCATGATTGACGGATACTGCGCCAACCCATGTCACCAAGGGACATGGCAGGCCGTCAGCTGTGGGCAGGGCGCAAGGCAGGAAACGGCTGCAGCAGATAGGAGCACAGCCCGCTGCCAGGGTCACGTGACCCAGCCGACCGCGGTGGGCATACACCGTGAGGACTGTATGGCTGGCTCCAAGAGAAGAACAACGAACGTCCCTAGAGTCCTGGAACAAGGCCAGGCCATCTGCAGCAGAAAATGATACATTGCTCAAAAAATCGCTCCAGTGTGCTTCTGGGTCTTGGCCGAGCCAGAGCAACTGCTCATCCTGATAGAGACAGCTTCGAGGCGACCCTGTGAGGCTGGAGAGCCCGCCTCCGGATCACAGGACGCGTCCCAAATGAGTGACCATGACATGGTGCTGCGCCCCCCGTTAGTGACCCTGTGAGCTTAGAATCGGCGGGGCGCAAGTCCGAGTGGCCTTGCTCACCGTCACTCTCAGTCCGTGATGCACTTAGAAAACATATGTTAAGTTCTGTGTGCCTAAAGGTGTGTCCTGGTTCCCGGATGCGGAACAGAGTAAGAGTCCCACGAAACTTTAGCCTCCATCTGTCACCTGGTCATTTCAGATGCTTGTACCGAAAGACGCGCAGGCGAAGAGAGGAGCCACTGAGTGGGCAGGTGTAATGGACCCCGCTGAACCGTCAGGAGAAGGTAGGATGGCTGTTCCACAGGAGGGCAGTTCTGGTGCCCCAGTGATCCATTAGGTTGTCTCTCGGCACGCGCCTGCTCGTTTTTGACATTAGATGGACAGGAGCAGCTGTCATGAATTGCAAAGGGTATGGTGACCAGGGGCCCAGACCAGTTAGAGGTGGGTCTGGGTCATCCCACCCGGGAAACTCTCTAAGACTAGCAGAGGTTGAGGGGACTATAAAATGGGCAGTAGAGGAGGGAGCCTCGGGCCCAGGGGTCGTGGCAGACAAGCTGTGGTTCAACCCACTAGCCACCTCCTCTGAAGATTTTCTTAGAGTCCCTAGATGGGCAGACTTACCACACGGAGCAGTGGGTCCCAGCAGTACAGGGGCAGGCTGGACTGGACGCTGTGGCGACCCACACAGATGTCCCACTGAGGACCAGCTGCTGGCAATGTTGGCTGCTGGTGGTGCCTCCCCCAGAATTGCCCTCTGCCCAAGGAAGGTGCTGCCCCCTGTCTAGGGCAGTCCGGAGTCAATGACTGGACAATGTCAGGGTGCAGGCTTTGACCCCGTTGCTTTGCTTTGGGGCAGTTTCAAAAGCCGCCCCCCCCCACCCCCAGCTCTAGGTCTCCCCGTGGAAGCAGCTGCATCTCACTGCATCCTCTCCCTCTGCCTGATGATGCTCCCCTCACCCCCTCAAAGCTGCTATTCTTGAGGGTGCCCGCCCCTATCTGTCTTGCCCTCTGTATTCTTGGTCACCGGATTCTCCTTGCGCATTCTGCAGACATCCCCAGACTGAAAGATCTTCATTTACATTTCAGAAGAAAGGCCAGACTTCAGGTCTAGATCTAATGTCTTCCCAGTTTCCCCGGAGGCCGGCCTCGGGCCCTCCTGTGCGCAGCCTGCTCACGCTTGCTGGCTGTGGGCCTGACTCAACTGGCCTCTCCCCAGCCGCCCCCGTCTCCCTCCCCTTTGCCTCTGCCCTTTCCTGCTCTCCCTCCCTCTCCCTCCCAGACCTCAGCCCTCTGGCTGCTGTTTCCTGCAACTCAATTGCCTCCTGGTTCCCAGTGCATAGCTCATTGTTGCTACTTTTGATTAAAATTTCAGTCTCTTTTCCAGTGTATTTCCCTTGGCTCTCCTGGCTGCTTGGAGCCAGTGGGGAGCAGAGGTGGCTGGCTCTCTGTGGGTGGCAGGAGAGCTGGGAGGTGATGGGGGCCTGGGGAAGAATGGCCATTTCCATTTGAAGTGAGGCACCCCAGGACCTTCCTGATGGCTGGTATCCATATTCTAGTCAGGGCACAGAGCTGACCCATGGGACCTTCTTTTTCCATTTTCTGCTCACCCCCTACCCTTCCAGTCCCAACTTCATCTACTTGTTCTACTCAAGTCCTGGTCCCTGAACACACTTCTTGCAGCATAAGGCTCGTCCAGCCCAGGCCAGACCACAGTCTCCCTCCCCGACCCTGAGATCACTGGAGCGAATGGGCGGTCGTCTGTCAGTCTCTTACTCGTGGCTCCTCTCTTGCATGTGGACTTCTCTCCAGCTGTCATGTGCCAAAGCCGGCCGTCCTTGTTCTGCGGGAGGGATGGTGCCCAGTTGGGGCCCGTCAATAAGAACTGGGGCTGGACAAGCATTGGAGTCTCAGCTCCCACCCACTCTGGGCAGCTGTGCAACCTTTGGCAAGTCGTGCAGCCTCTGCTCATGAAACCCTTTCTGGTCAAGTGGAAACGCATCTCCAAAGGCCCAGATTGGGCCGCTTCTCCACTGGTTCATCAACCATCCTGAGTTTTGCGTTCCTTAGTCCCCACTCCTGGGGCTGTTAGGAATGTTCAAGATGTATTCAAGGTGCCTGGTTCAGACTACGGAAACCAGTATGGAGGGTCCTCAAAAAATAAAGAATAGAACTGCCATTCCACTTCTGGGTATTTTATCTGAAGAATATAAAACACTGATTTGAAAAGATACGTACATCCCTATGTTCACTGCAGGATTATTTACCATAGCCAAGAAACGGGAACCACTTAAGTGTCTATTGGCAGATGAATGGCTATGGTATATATATATATAATGGAATATGATTCAGCCATAAAATAAAAGGTGAAATCTTGCCTTTTACGACAAAATGACATGGCTGGACTTTAGGGTATTATGCTAAGTGAAATAAGTCCGACATATGAAATAAGTCAGACATATGATTTCCCTCATGTGCAGGATATAAAAAGAAAACCAAAAACAAATGAATAAACAAAACTAAACAAAAACAAACTTATAGAGGTAGACAATAAATTGGTGGTTACCAGAGGGGAAGGGGGTGGGGGGAGGGCAAAATGGGTAAAGAGGCTCAAATTTATGGTGATGGGTAGAAGCTAGACTTTGGTGGTGGGCATGATGTAGCACATACAGACACAGAATTATAATGCTGCCCACCTGCAGCTATATACTATTACAAGCCAATGTCATTGCACTTAAAAAAGTACCGGTACGTGGTTCAATTTCCCACACATGGTCTGCACTCAAGGAGTGGTAGCTGTTATTATTACTATAATAGTATTGGAGAGGGGGCCTTGAGTTTCCTTAAAGAGCTGGGCTTAGAGTATGAAAGTCTGGGGATGCTGGGATGGCTCAGTGGGTTGAGTGCTCGTCTTGCAGCCCCAGAGTTCAAGGATCGAATCATGACCCCAGCCTGTGCTGACCCATATGTTGAACTGGGGTGTGCCCCCAGTTCAGATCTCACCAGGGTGAGCCTCCTATGTGGGAGGCCCCTGGTTTGCCTCCTGCCCCAGGCAGGAGGCCTCTAGCAGGTTTCTGCCCCTTACCCACCTGTGGAATGAAAACTATGTAGAAAACTAATGATGTGCAACTATGGAGACTGCTCTGGGCCTTCCCCCTGCTCTCTGTCTCTGTCTCCCTCTCTCTCTGTCAAAAACAATCAATCAATCTTTAGAGTATAAAAGACTAAACTTGGCCTCACCAGGAGGAATTCCGGAGCAGAAGTTATGGAGGAGCCTTCTTTGTTTACCCTGTTTGGGCTGGTCCTGGGAACACAGGCCAGGAGGAGACTTCCAAGAGGTAGTAAAACCACAGGACAGAAGAAAGGGACAGGAACAGAAGAGAGGAGAGGAGAAGGGGAGGGAATCAAGTCAGTCTTGTCACGTGGTGATGGGCTGCAAGTGAGAGAAGAGATCTGCTTTGGCTTTCAGAAGAGGATTACCAATCTTAAATTTCCTGCCACGTTCACCTCCTCTACCCACCAGAATGTCAATAAACCTGTTGGTCACCATAAAGTGCCATGAAGTGTTTCACTTTCCCCCATCAAAATCCAAGAGGGGCCCAGGGCAAAACAAGACCACCATGTGGGATGGCAAGATGGCCCACTGGCCGAACTAAGTGGGGTAAAGATGGAGCGTGGAGGCCCAAGGCACCAGAACAGAATGCAAGAGGCTCCCACCCCAGAAAAGCCCCGAAAAATTGGGAAGGATCTGGAATCATTTGTCTCCTTTGCAAAGAGTCTTTTCCTTGCGTTTATTTTTAGACTTGGAACATTTGAAACCTACAGAAAACTTGAAAGAGCCATCCATCAAACGCCTGTACATCCTTCACATGGATTCATTCACCAGTTCTTACCATTGGCTCTTGCTCTACTTTCTTCTGATCATTTGAAAGTAACTTACAGCCATTGCAATTTTTGCCCCGAAATGCATCAGCACACGTCTTCTGTGGACACGGCCTTTCTCGTCCATAACCGTTAAGCGTGAGGATAGTTAACCACGCCCAAGGACTTTAACACTCGTCCAGTCATGTTATCGAATGTCCTGCTCATATGCAGATTCCCCAGTTGTTCTAACAATGTCTGGTAGAGCTGATTTTCCCTTATCTGGGATCCACTAAGAATTGTGCTTTGCATTTGATTGTCATGTCCCCTTAGTGTCCTTTAATCTTAGTGTCTTTTTGGTCTGTTTCTTAACCAACAGTTTTTCTTTTAAGATTTATTTTGGGGAAGCCGGGATGGCTCAGTGGGTTAAGCGCTCACTTTGCAGCGCCGGGGACCAGGGATCGAATTCCAGCCCCGGCCCGTGCGGACCCATATGCTGAACTGGGAGCTCCCCCAGTTCAGTTCTCTCTCTGTCTCTGTATCTCTCTCTCTCTCTCTCTGTCAAAAATAAATAAATAAATAAATAAATAAATAAATAAATAAATATTTTAAAAAAAAAGAAAGAAAAGATTTATTTTATTGTTTTTTTTTTGGTAATCGGCAGTTTTGAAGAGTCCCTACATCAGCTGTCTTACAGAATGTCCCATAATCAGAATACATCCGGTCGTTTTCCTCCTGATTTGATTCAGTTCAAACATTATTTGGTGAGAATCCTACATAGGAGATGGCATGTACTTACTAGTACATCTCCCCCCAAAAGCACATCATGTTAGCGTGTCCCATTTTTTGGTGTCCTTACATTTGGTCATTTAGTTAAGGTGGTGTCTGCTCGACTTCCCCACTGGGAAGGTGTCTTTTCCCTTTTGTGATGAGTAAGATAACGCGGAACTGTGTGAATATATGTTCTGCTGCATCCATTGATCTGCCTGGATCAATGATGACACTGAGGTGGCCAAGCTTAGTCATCAGAGCTTCTGCTGGCTTATGGCTTATAGACATGGTCATGTGAGCTCCGTCCATGCATGGCCCAGGAGGGTGGCTTCATGACAGTGGTCACTAAGCATTGTCCCCAGGGGTCTGTCTCAGCCCCTTGCCATCAGCCTTGCCTTTTGCTGTTTGTGACCATGGGGCCTGGCTTTTCTTGCCAGAGAGTTGGTCTTCCATCAGCTGGAGGAGAAACTTGGTCCCTTGGGACAGTCCAGTTGAATGGCTGCTAGTCCATTGGGTCAGCCAGTAGGTTGCTGGGAGTGTGTGTGTGTATTTGTGTGTGTGCACATGCACATGTATATGCAGGGTAGGAGGAGCCTGTGGGAACTTGGAACCCAGAAGTAGCATATTCGCTATGTGCCTGGGAGCTGTAGGGTGCTGGGCTCCAGCCTTGGTTTCCATGGCAATGGGCAACTTCCTTGTACAGTCTGCTCCTCTCAGGTGAAGCTGAGAGGCATGGGGTCTGGGGCTTGGGGCCAGAGACAGGGGACAGGAGGTGGTTTCATCAGACCCTCTATTAATATCTCGGAGGAAAGAAACATGAGTCCCTCCACAGATACCTTAGAGATGGGAATTTTGGTCAATTGCTCCCCTCACTGTGTATGAAACAGACTGCTCCAGGGGTCCCTGGGACCCTCTCCCCACTTGCTGCAGAATGAACTCTTCCATCCATAAGGGTCTGTGACAACATCTAGGCGGCGGCAGGGTCCAGGTGGCAGTATCTGTCTTATGAGTTCAACTCAAGCATTGAACAGATTCAGATCCTTGCTTTCTTATATACTATTATACCTACATGGTCCTCATCTTCTATTTATATACATTATCTGCCTTGCTCTACAAGTCAGACATTTGAGGAGGTGTTATTATTACTCCCATGTCAGGTATAAGAATCGAGGCTCAGAGGACTTGTTTAGGATCAATCACATGATTAGTAAGGGGGTGAAGCTGCAACTGGAACTCGAGGAAACAGTGCTATCTTTCAAATCTTGACCATTTCACTTCTTAGCTGGTGATTTTGGCAAAGATAGAGCCCCACTGATGGCTGAGGCTGAGACTCCCTGGGGCTCTAGGATCTGCTATCAGACTTACAAGTTCAGATGCTTCATGGTCTCAGTCCACCCAAGGCTCTCAAGGAAACGTATGCCAACCAAAGTCCCCTGAGTTGGATGTGTCAACGTGACTAAGTTATGTCCCATGAAAAGTCAGCAGAATTGATATATTGGACATTTAGAAAGTCTCTTATAAAGAGATGAGCTGGCCCTTTTGTCTCTTCTCCCTTCCTCATTCCTGCAGCTAAAATGTAGTTGTGATGGGTGGAGCAGCAGCAACCACCTTGGACAAAGAGGTGACCTTGACGAAACAGAGAAAGGTCCTGGATCCTTGATGAATTCCTGGAAAGACTCTACCAGCCCTGTCCTGTCCACATCTGTACTTCTGTTCAGGAGAAATTAAAGCCTTGTGTGTTTGAGCCTCTAGTGATCTGATACTTGCAGCTAAATGTTATTCCTATGCGATAAACCAGGTGATCAATTTACAGTGAGAAAAGGCCCTTACAATGAGCGTGACTCCTGCTCACTCACCATCTAGGATGCCTGAACTGAGTATTCCCCCAGAGGTTGTGGCTGAGTGCAGAACTGAAGGTCACACCCAGGCGGTGTCTGATTCTGGGCAGGGCTGAGGCTGGGCGACATTCCCTGCTCACAGCAGGGCCAGCCTCTCTTCTATGCAACCAGATGCTCATCTTATCAGTCCCCATGTTCCTCCTTCTCTCCGGGACAAAGCAGGAGGAACATTCTCTCCAGATCGGGCAGGACACCACATGGTTGGTTAGACCTGACTCTCCAACCCCACGGGGAACCTTTCAGATGGGCCCCTCAGCTCGAGGCGCTCTGGCCTCCTTTTGGATATGGGAGACACCTGGCCTTGCTTTCCTGCATCATTGACCCATCATCTCTGAAGACCGTGCACCTGCCCGCTCTCTATTGTTAGATGTTAATTCTGTTGGCTTAGAAGGGTGGCCTGTCCTGGCCTCAGGCCCCAGGTGAGTGCATGGGGGGTGGGCAGGGTTGGCTGCTCCCTTCTAGAACCTTCAACCCATTAGGCCCTGGCCCAGTGGTCTGGCTGGTTGAGGATGCAGGCACAGCTCCCTTTTCTTCACTGGCTGCCCCTCCCCTCCGCCTTTCTGGCTCTGGCTCTCTGTGGTGTAAGCGCAGAAGAGGAAGTTGGCCTCATGCTTTGGTAACGTCATCTCAGGAATTTTACAAACACTGGAAGGAATGCCATAAGCATAAGTCAAACGTGTATTTCCTTTTCCTTTTTTCTTTAAGATTTATTTTATTGTTTTTGACAGAGACAGAGAGAAACAGAGACAGAGACAGAGAGAAGGGAGAGGGCCCAGAGCAGTCTCCATAGTTAAACATCATCAGTTTTTGACATGTGTTTGTTCCACACAGGTGGGTGGGGGCCGCTCAGGGTGGGAGCTGGGCTGGGGGCCTCCAGCATGGGAGGCATGCCCCCTTGAGCCAGGAGCCAAACCCGGGAGCAAGAACCGAACTGGGGGCCTCCCGCATGGGAAGCACACTGTAGTTCAGCATATGTGTCTGCATGGGCCGGGGCTGGGATTCAGTCCTCGGTCCCCAGGGCTGCAAAGCAAGTGCTCAACTCGCTGAGCCATCCCGGCTTCCCCAAACATGTATTTTCTACACTCCAAAAATTCAGGACTTTCCTCATCCACCCATCTACCCCCAAATCCATCCATTCACTGAGCTGACGTTTACTTAGACCTGCATGTTCTGGGCACTCTGTCAGGCACTGGAGATAAAGAAATAGACGGTTCCTTGTCTCTAGGAGCCCACAGGTGCACCGGCAGTCAACACATGGGGTTGTGTGTGCCAGCAGAGGGGAGAAGGCAGGAGTCCCGGGAGCCCCGGAGGGACAGGTACCCCAGCTGGGGGCCAGGGAGATGACTTGTCAGCTGAGACATGAGGGAGGAGTGGAAGCTCATGCTGGGCGTGTGAAGAGGGGGAGGGCCACGGAGCAAGGGACAAACACGCCAGGGCCTGAGGCCTGAGCCTGGAGTGTTCATCCTGCTG
Organism: Craseonycteris thonglongyai; assembly: GCA_004027555.1. Taxonomy (NCBI): domain Eukaryota; kingdom Metazoa; phylum Chordata; class Mammalia; order Chiroptera; family Craseonycteridae; genus Craseonycteris; species Craseonycteris thonglongyai. The sequence continues at coordinate 72,075 of PVKE010000289.1, forward strand.
CGGGCAGCTGAGTGGGGCTGCCGGGTAGAGGCGTGGGGGGGGGGGCGCGCAGGGAGTCAGGAGGGAGAGGTGGGCAGGACCCACAGGCCTGAGGTCTCTGAGACGCTAATGGCTCTCCCCTCTGCAGTCTCGTGTGTGTTTGCTGTACCCAGTGAGGTGGGGAGGAAGAAAGCCTGGCCTACGGTGTGAGCCTGGTGGCCACAGCCATTCTTCCAGCCCATGCTGGGCTCCAGGCCGAGCGCCCTCCCCATCCAGCCAGCTGTCACAGGGCGCCCCTTGCCTTGCCTGTCCCGCCCAGTGAGCTGCGGGCCACTGCTCCCCATTCTGTGGCTGCTCTGGCCTTTTACGAGGCCCGGGGGAAAGAGCGGCTCAGCTCATTCTGGCCATCACACCCAGCTCCCTCCAGCTTCATTATCCCTCCAGCGGAGTGCGTGATGTTTCCCCTTGGGTCTGTGAACTAATAAAGGGACAGGGCATGTACACGCATGCACCCTTCGCAACCCACAAACCACCCCATAGGCAACAAGCAGCGCTATATAACCCTACCGCACGCCCCCCAAACCCACGCACACCGCACCCGTGCCACGTGTATGCCGAGTCCTGCTCGACTAACCCGTGAGACCCGAGAGGAGTGGGTGGGAGAGGAGATCAGAACACAAAGACAACAGCTGGGATCGGGAGGACCACTGCTGATGGCGGAGCAATGGCGCCGTTTTATTTTAGCCCACAGCTTACACACAGCAACTCAACCTCCGCATTCCAATGTGTATTGATTGTCTGGAGCCTTTCTGAGCCCTCCTTCCTGTCACGCCCCTTAAGCTAGTTGCCTGCGGCTTTCTGCGTCCTCCCTCTTTAGGGATCAGTGGAGGCAAGACGTCCCCTGGACAGTCTTGCAGGACATGGTGTCCTGCCTCTCCCATCCGGCTCTCCACACGTGCCCTGTACAACACACACACAGACACAACGTGCAATCCGAGTACAATGCACACCCCCCACCCCCATGCAGTCATTGCAATACCTACAGAAGTGTATGACATGAATCATGATAGCAGCCAATGTTAATTAGAAGCTTAGAGTTCCAGGCCCTGCTCTAAGAACCTCACATAAGTAAATAGTTGAATCCTTACAAGAACTCCAGGAAGTATGGACTATTGTCGCGATTTTACAGCGGTCATGTTCCCAGGGCAGGCCATGTCCTGTCTCTCTTGTGTGTGTCCCCTGTTACCTTGACAGGTCACATTCTCTCTGCTGCAGAAGACCTGTCAGCCGCTGCTGCCTGCCTCCAGCCCCGGGCCTCTTGCTCAGGAGGGGGCAGAGTGACCACAGTCCCTCATCCAGGCCTCTTCTCTCCAACATGCTGTTGCCACAGCAATGGCTCTCTGTGTTCCAACTCCCCAGGGACACAGCTCACCGACCAGGACCCCGCCGGCTCCCTGGGCTTCCGTCTCTCTGCAAACCACCCACATGTAGTCCCCAGCTGCTGCGCGGCATGTGTAGGTGGTGGACACATCAGAAGGGACAGCACCTGCCGTTCTGGGCTCCAAGACCCCTCAGTGTCCTTTCTCTGCATCCTCCTGGGGTGCAAAGGGGCTCCCCATGCGCTAAGGGGGCTCACTGTGGACGTTGCCTCCCTCTGCTGCCTGCCATCTATCTGGGGAAGTGCTGTGTGGGGAGGGGGCCTTGAGGGGGTCCTGCCAGGAGCAGTGGGGTCGCTAGAGACCCCAGGACAGCAGCCACAGCAAGTCAAATCTTTGCCCTTCATTTCGGTGATGCTCCAGGGAGACCAAGCGTTTTGGGCTCTGTCATGTGGGCCTGCCCAGATGAGCCAAGGATGGCTATGAGGGTGGGGGCACCTGGCTGTTTGGAATAGTGAAGCTGGGACACCAAGGGGAGTGAGCGGTGTCCCAACCCCACATCCTGATGGGGGGTGGTGCTGGACTTAGGGAAGCTGCTAGAACTTGGCAGTGAGGGAAGTCCTTGTGAAGTCTCTTTCCAAGTTGGGAGGGACAGACCCTGCTCAGCTTTAGACACCCACCCTCATCTATCCAGGCGGCAGAGAGAACCCACCAGGCTCTGGCCACTTTACTAACTGGCCTTGCGCTGGGGGGATGGGGAGGGAGCGTACCCCACACACCAAATGTCTTACCTCTCTGAAAAGCCTCTCTGGTCCCCCCAGTGGTCCCCAAGGACCCCAAGGCTGCTTCAGCCTCCTCTGGGGGGGCACAGGGAGCCTCACTGGGGGGCATCATGACACAGCGGGGTCCACCCTTTCCTTTCTCACTGCTCTCCCCTCCCTATCTCTCCCTGACTGCTTACATCTGGCCTCTCGGAAGCGAAAAGAAAAAGGGATGAAGACAATTAGAGGACGATAACAGGGAGGGAAGATGGGAGGGAAGAGGGATGTAGAGGAGGCAAGAAATGAGGCTCCCCAGAGAAGATCAGGGAAAAGGGGGGAGATGAGGTGAAATTAAGGGGCATCCCTGGGCCTAGGAGTCACCTCCTTCTCCTTAAAATCCTTGTTCAAAGATGCATCCTCTGTCCTCACTATTTAAAGTGCTAACTGCTCATTTCCCCACTTCCAACCCCCTAACTGTACTCCAGGGGTCTCCAAATTTTTCAGCCCACGGGCCATATTAACTATCAAACAGCAGTTTGGGGGCCGACTACACACTTGAGGTCCAAATAAAAAAGAATCAAAACACAGATGTTGTTTTAATTATTTATTTAATATTATTTTATTCAGATAAAAAGGTTTCCACGGGCCAGATGAGAGGGCCTCGCGGGCCGGATGCAGCCCTAGTTTGAAGACCCCGGCTCTACTCTGAATTTTTTTAATTTCTCCATGGCCCACACCTTCTTCTCTGCTCCCAGCCCTGCCGGGTCCCTTACCCCAGCCAGCCCACAGCCCCATGGGAACTGCTCCTCCTGAACACGCCCCATGGCCCTGACCTCCAGCCACGTTGGCCTTTCTTGGCTTTGCCTTGAATTGAACAAGCACGTTTCTGCCTCAGGGCCTCAGCCCGGAACACTCTTCCTCTAGGTGGCTGCATGGCTCACTCTTTCCTTCAGGTTTCTGCTCAAATGTCACCTCCTTGGACAGGCTGCTCTTGACCATGCTGCATCAATAGTCCCCACCCCATCCCTTTCAGCCCTCTCATCCTGGTATAGATTCCTCCATAGCTCAAGCCAGCCTAATAGTTTGTAAATACTTGTCTGTCTGTCTGTCTGTCAGAATGTCAGCTCCATAAGAACAGAGAGATTGTTTGGTTTGCTGTTTCATTTCCATTGCTTATGAGTAGAACTGCCTGGTGCGACATGGTAGCCATGTGCCACATGTGGCTACCTGAGTGTAAATGAATTAAAATAAACTAAGAAATCCAGTTCCTCAGTCACACTGGGCCCACTTCAAGCACTCAGTAGCCACATGTGGCCAGTGGCTGCGTATTGGGTAGTGCAGAGATAGAACATTTCCTTGGGCATAGAAAATTCTATTGGGCAGTGCTGACTTAGAACATAGTAGGTGCTCCGTGAACATTGTGAATGAATGAATGAATGAATGAATGAATGAAGGGTGCTCTTGAGAACATTGTCCTTGAGGAGCGTGGGCAGTTTAGGCATTCGGCTAGGAGGTTTGCAAAAACGAACTCAGCCTCATAATGGGCATGCTTATAGATGTGAAAACGGGCTGACAGAGGCTAATAAATGTTTAATAGCTTCATTGAGATATAATTCACACACCATACAATCCATCCATTTAAAGTGTATGCGTCCACATATTTTAGTGTATTCAGAGTTATGCAACTCTCACAAGAATTCATTTCAGAATATTGTCATCACCCTGAAAAGGTATCGTTTAGCAGTCACTCCCCACGCACCCATCAGTCTACTTTCTTCGGTGTGGATTTCCCTATTTTGGAGATTTCATAGAAATGGAATCATGTAGCATGTGGCGTGGTGTGGCTGGCTTATGTCGTGAGTGCTAGATTTTACAACTCCATGATCTCATTCTTAAATAAGCAGTGGTTAAACTACAATTTTTCAAATGCATTAGAAAGGAATAATAGTAAGCATTTGCTAGACAGTGAAGCAGAATGCTAGGTAAGAAGAAAGACCCTGGGTCTTGAAGGCATTTGTAACCTCATGTTTGTAACAGCATCGGACAATAGCTAAAATGTGGAAGCAATCTGTGCGTCCGTCGGCAGATGAGTGAATGGATAAGGAAAATGTGTTCTGCACATACAATGGAATATTCTTCAGCCTTGAAAGGGAAAGGCGTTCTGACACGTGCTACACTATGGATGAATCTTGAGGACGTTATGCTAAGTGAAAGAAGCCAGTCACAAAACACCCACTGCTGTACGATTCCACTTATGTGAGGTTCCTGGAGGGCTGAAATTCACAGACAGCAGTCGGCCCGTGGCTGCCAGGGGCTGAGTGAGGGGAGGGTGGGCACTTATGACTTCATGGGCCCAGAGTTTTGGTTTTGCAAGATGAAAAGAGCTCTGGGGATGGATGGCGGTGATGGCTTCCCAACATTATGAATGTATTTAAAACCACTGAACTGTAAAACCCAATAAAAACTTGGGGGAAAGAAATGTAGACAGTCCCTGGACCAGGAGTTGTAGGGCTTGAGTTCTAGTCCTGATTCTGTCTTTAACTAAGTGTGTGACCCTGTGTAAGACAGCAGCAAGGTCTGGGGACACCAACAGGCCTGCCCAAGTCACACAGTGACTGAGAAGGGACCACAGTGGCCACCCTTCCTTCCTGGAAGACCATGCAGGATGGCTCCCCGGGGCCAACCTTCAGCCAAGAAGGCTGTCCCAGCAGTGGCCCTGGGACTCCTGCTGCCGACTGTCCCAAAGTCTAGTTTCTCGAGTCGGCTCCTGGTGAATCGAGAGGAAGCCATGGTCAAGAGCACTGATGGGGTTCCCCAAAGACCCATGTTCAAGTCTCAGGGTGCTCCTTACCAGCAGCATGCCTAACCCCATGAGCCTTGTCTGCAAAATGGGATAACACGCATCTACAGCACAGGGCTGCTGAGAACGAAATGCGCTGAAGCACATGGCTGGCACTCGTGCTTGACAAACCATCTCGGTTCTCTCTTGGGGCGAGATGGCTCTTTCTGCATGAAGATACGAATGCAGGAGGAGAGGCGAGTTCAGAGGCTCAGCCTTTCTTCCCACCGGGCTGTCCCTTTGTGGTCTGAAGTCACAGCCCCTCCCCTGTTCCGTGTTCAGCCCGGAGGCTGCCAGGTGGTGTTGGGAACAGGGCACGGGATGAGGTGGCAAAGCAGGTACAACTGCTTGTTTATTCTCCCTGCCTGGAACACAGTGGTCTTCTTGCTAGATCATCTATCTCTGAAAACCTTTGCTGAGATTTATCATCCTGTTCTTGCTGACTGCAGACTGTGGGAAGGTAAAAAAACAAACAAAAAAAATGTCCTTTTGGAGGCAATAAGATATAAAAAGGGGACCCAACTTTCTCTCTAGGGTAAGAATTGTTGTGTTTGACAGTGGCTGTAAAGTGTGCAGAAGTGAGGGATGGGGTCAGTGCCAGGTTGGGGGGTGCAGAAGGGGGATGGGGGGAGGGGGAAGGTGGTCACCCCTGCAAGATGGAGCAACTGTGCAGTCACCGAGTGTGCCTGGAAGAAGCCCAGGTACCACGGATGCCACCCCACATGCCTGGGTACCCTTGAGGCCCCCACATTGATCCATGCACATTTGTCAAGCACCTCCACTGGGCAGGAAGAGGTCTGCAGGCCACCGCGCTCACTGTCCCCTGTACTTTGGAGAGAGAAGAATAAATATGTGCTCAGTTAAGCTAAAATGAATGGAGTGTTACAGAGTTTGGGTCTTAGCCACAGGGTACAAAGAAACTAAGTGTTAAGACTGTGTGTGCTTAGACTTTTTTTGAGATGTAACATAAAGTCCTCAAATCTTGCGTACAATTTAATACATTTTTCACATGTACCTATCTGTATAGTGTAACTACCACTCAGGTCAAGATATAAGACATGTATAGCCCTCCAGGAAGTCCCCTCATCCCCCTTCCCAATAAGTGCTCCCCACACTAACCACCATAGCTACATTTTCTCTCTTTGTGAATGTCATATAATGGGAGACATGCAGTGTGCAGGCTTTGGAGTGTTTGCGTCTTTTGTTCACTCAGCAGGACCCCTCCATGCTGTTGCTTGTAGCTGTGCATTCTTTTTCATTGCTGCTTATTATTCCATTTTAGGAATAGACCACACTTTATTCATCCATGCCTCTGTGCTTCACGTTTGGGGCTTTGGCAGCAACGCTGCAGTGAACACTCTTGAACGTGCCTTTCTGTGGACATAGGAAAGAGGTTTGAATAGAGGAGTGACCTGATGACATTGGCTTTTTTTTTTCTGTTGTCCCTTGTGATAGTTAAATTTATGTGTCAACTTGACTGGGCCTCAGGGTACCCAGATATTTGGTCAAACATTATTTTGGGTATGTCTGTGGAGGTTGGGGGGTCTGAGATTAACATTTGAATCTAAACTGAGGAAAGCAGATTGCCCTCCCCAAGTTGGTGGGCCTTGTCTATTCAGGTGAAGGCCTGAATGGAACCAAAAGCACGGACTCTCGTTCGAAGAAGGGGGAACTCCTGCCTGTCTGCCTTGACTTGGGCTGTTGGTTGTTTCCCGCCTTTGGATTCGAACTGAAATATTGGCTCTTCCTGGGTCTTGAACCTGCCGGCGCTTGGACTGGAACTACACCTTTGCCTTTCCTGGGTCTCCAGCTTTCAATTTATGGATCTTGGGATGTTTTAGCCTCTATAATCACGTGGAGCAATTCCTAATTAAAGAACCTCTTTCTATACATATAGACTCCTATTTCACTGGATCTTTGTCTCTGGAGAACCCTAACACATTCTTCTCACTTTCCATTTCGAAAGGTGTTGCATTTATGGAAAAGTTGCGGTAGTCACACGATTGTGGTGCGCATCAGCCGACTGCATGAACAAAGCCTCCTGCATCACCCTCCTTGGAAGAGTCTTTTCGCGCTGATGCTGGGCTTGGCCATGTGACTTGCTTTGACCAATGGGGCGGCAGTGCAACTGATGGGCGCAGCAGCTGAGAGGTGTGTCCTTTTCCTCGTCCTCTCTTGGACCCCGGCCACTGCCATGAGGACACGCGTGGATGCAACAGACTCATGGACGAGGGTGTGTTGTGCGGGCCATGGTCACCCTAGACCAGCTGATGACAGACTCAGAATATGTCAGCCAATGACCCGTGTGCTTACATGACATTATAAATAAGTAGCTATTGTTTAAGTTTGGGAGTGGTTTGTTAAACAACTGATACAGCAATAAATGCTTATTTAACCTCTACCTACAATTAACCTGTTCACATTTTGCCATACTGGCTTTATTGGGCTTTTACACTTCCTTCCCTGAAATATTTGAAAGTGGCTGACATCCCGCTACTTCCTCCTCCTACTTTAGCTTAGCACCTGTCTCCTAAGAACGAGGCCATCCTCCTGAGAAACATGCTGCCATTAGTATTGTTAGACACTTAATGTTGTTACTTAATATCTCATCTCATATGGAGTCCGTATGTACATTTCCTCAGTCACCCCAAAATGCCCCTTATAGCTATTCTATCAATTGTTTTAGATCCAGAATCTAATAAGGATCCTTTTAGTACACTGCTCACTTCCACAATCCTGTCCCCGTTCATGGATGTTTATAGGCCTGGCCCATCATCCACTGGGAGGCCTTAGGCAGGGCCTGCCATGCTGTCTGGGGTTCAAATCCTTGCATAGTCACTTCCCAGCTGGGTGACCTTGAAACTTTACATCACTCATGTTCCTGGGCCTTGGGTGGAGCATATGCAGAATGAGCTTGTTACTAACATTCACCTCATAGGGTTATTGCGAGCATCAGATGACTTACACGCAGTGGAGAGGAGCTATAGTGTAAGTCAGTGTAAGGTGCTTACCTTAGTGCTTTTTGTCACAGAGACGACCATTATGACTCTTTGTGTCTGTTGATCAAAGCACTTCTTGTCATGCACCTTCCCATGAGCGTGGTGAACGGGAGTGGTGTGGTTCCACTGTAATTGGCAAAGCAGGGTTTAGCTTCCTGCCCTGATAATCCCCATGCGGACTGAGGGAGGCTGCATAGTTTGGGGGAAAGAGCACCCTAGTTCTCACTTTCCCTCTGACTTGCTGTGTGACCTTGGGCAAGTCCTTTGCTCTCTGATCCCAATTTTCCCTCTGGCTCCTCCCTCCTTCTCCCCTTCCTCTCACATTTCCCTTCCTTCGTCCTTTCAATTGTATTGATTAAAGGTTTTCCCCTCATTCTACTTTTCCCCATTAATTTGGAAGCTATAATCCATGCTATTTCTATCCATTGTATTTACCCTAGAAATTTTAACGTGTATATTGAGGTTATAATTGTCATCTATGATTTCTGTCTTCACCCACCTCCAGGCCATTAAAGTGCTTTCACTGTTCGCCCTATATTTTGATTCTCTCTTGCACGTTTAACCCCTCAAATTAAACATTTTAAATGGTCAATGTTTGTGCAAATTACCCACATTTACCATTTTTTCCCCTCACTATTCTTTTTTGCATCTCAGACCTTCCTGCTGGGCTCAATTTTCTTTGTTCTTGAAGTTTATTCTTTAGAACTTCCTTTAGTGAGGACCTCTTGACAGTTTTTGTTTATCTGAAAATGTCTTGATTTTGTTCACATTCTTAAAAAATAGTTCCAGAAGTTACAGAATTCTCAGAGGACAGGCTCTGTCATCTTTCAGCTTTTTGAAGGTATTATTCTACTGTCTTTTGGCATCCACAGTTTATTTGAGAACCCCCATTAGTCTATTTCAAACTTGTCTAACCTGCAGCCCACATGAGGCCCAATACAAATTCATAAACTTCCTTAAAACATTATGAGATTTTTTTTGCGATTTCTTTTTTAGCTCATCAGCTATTGTTTGTGTTAGTGTATTTTATGTGTGGCCCAAGACAATTCTTTTTCCAATGTGGCCCAGGGCAGCCGGAAGGTTGGACGCCCCTGTTCTATCTAACCATCCTTTTTAGGTAATCTCTCTTTTATCTCTGGATGCTTTTAAGATTTTCTCTATCTGTGATATCTGTAGTTTTCTTCTGGTGTATTTAGGTGGAGAAATCTCTTTGTATTTATTCTGCTTGCAATTCACTGAGCTTTCTGAATCTGAGGACTAGTCTTTCACAGGTCTGGAAAACTATTAGCTACTTTCTTTTTGAATTTGACGCTCCATTATTCTCTCTAACAGTTCCTTCTGTAACTTTGATTAGACATATGTTAGTCTTCTCATTTTTTCCCCATGTTTCTTAATCTCTGACATTCTCCATTTCTTTGCCTCTCTCTGTTGCATTCCAGGAAAGGCCTTCTTAACATTTTTCCAGTTTACCAATTCTCTTTTCAGCTGTGTCTCATCTTGTTTTACCCATTACTGAAGTTTCTAATTTCAATCATTAAATTTCTAATTTCTAGATATTGTATTTGATTCTCTTTCAAATCAGCCTTATCATTTTTCATAATCTCATTTTTCTTTTTCATACTTTGATACCCCCTTTTACATTTTAAACACACCGACACGTTATTTTTATATTCTGCATCTGAGAATGTCAATCAATATCTGTGGTCTTTGCAGGTTGGATCTGTAGTTGTTTCTCCTGACTTGCTCATGGTAGCTTGTTCCCTCAGGTGTTTTGCCTTTTTTTCTTTATTGGGCACACATGTTTTTTTTTCTAGGAATGCTTTGAGGCTGAGTGTTTCTTCAGAGATCTGTGTCTGCTTCTGCCAGGTGCTACAACTGACAGTGGCCAGTTCTGCTGGTGCCTCTTGAGTAAGGTGACCAGACGTCCCTCTTTTTAACAATTTGTCCCGCGGCGTTTTAAAAAAGTCCCGATTTTTGGAAAGAATGCATGACAAGCTAGGGAACGGCGGGAGATAGACCCAATTTTTAATCAAGAACCCCCTCCCCCCTGGTCAACGGTGTCCTGCTTTACCAACGTTAAAATCTGGTCACCTTACTCTTGAGGCCACTTAAGTAGAATAAATTCTGGCCCCAAGCCAAAGTGAGGTGAGCATGTGGTTAAGAACTCTCATACAGGGGGATCCTCTCCCCACCTTTTGCCCTTCCCACCAGAGCCCAGGCATGATTTTCTTTGTTCATGTTGGGGGGACCCCACTTTTTCTGCAGGGGAGGCAAATGTGACCTCCCACTTTGCTCAGGCTCAGACTTTGCCTCCTGTTCCCATAGCACAGTGTATCAAAGTGCAGATGACCAGATGTACCCAGGGAAATGCTGGCTTCAGTGCCAGCTCACTCGCTTTCCTGGAATCGCATGTCTGGCCCCTTCTAACCTCTGAAGGTTTTCTTTACTCCCCCGCAAGCCTATCCATGTCTTTAAAATAGCTTAATTAGTTCATCCAGCTCTTTTAAATGACCTATATTGGAAAAACAACTTGAGATTAGAAGTCAGACAGGTTTATTTAATCTTCATTCTCACACTTGTTCACACAACCAGCATTGCCTTGAGCACCTACTAGTGGCAAATTCTGCCCTACTGGGTGGGGCAAAGTGAGTACAGAGATCAATAAAACACAGTTTCTGCTCACAGGAGGTCACAGTGTCATAAAGGTCCTTACAAAGTGGCTGCCTAGAGAAGGGTGTCTAGAGAAATAATTCAAATTATACAAATCACAGTGGCTGCCACTGATTGAGCTTCTCGTCTCAGTACCAGGCACTGTGCCCTGTGCCCCACATCTGTCATGCCGGCAGCTTCTCTTGACAACCCCAACCCCATAAGGGAGGTGGTATTATTAACCCACTGATGGAGAAACTGAGGCTCAGAGAGGTTAAGTAATTTGCCTGAGGTCACATAGTTGCAAGAGAGCAGAGCCGTAATTGGAAACCCGGCAGTCTGGCTTAGGAACTGGCACCTTAACCTCTGTGCTGAGGGATGGTCCTCCACCTGTCAACCTCCCTGCCTTGAAGACCACCCGGCCCCCCAATCCTTACCTCCTCCCTCAACCACCTGGCCCATCAGTGACTTCCTCATCCTACCATGGGATCTGGGCATGATTCCCTCCCTGCCTGTCCTGAGAAGCAGCTCTAGAAGGATAGGGGGGGCTTGGCCTCATTCGTATTCTCCTGTCATTTTGGCAGGGACATGGAGCGCCTGGGGGAGGAGCAGGGTGCACCTGGCAGGAGGCGGGGCCTATGATATCATTCATGAAATCATTCACGAGGATGGGGTTAGCTTAGCAGAGGGGTCAGGCCAGGCCCAGGGATGTGTGAGGTCCTCAGGAGGCATCCCCGAAGGATGGGGAGAGTGGTCTGGAATAGATAGAGTCGGGGGACTGGTTCCCATGCACAGGAGGTCAGAACCAGGGCCACCTTCCAGCTGGGGATGACTTCTTTGGGCCTATAGGGGTGAGGTGGGGGATGTTCTTGACAGACAGCCTGACCGGTCCTGTACACACACACACACACACACACACACCTGTTCACTCCCTAAGGAAGGACTGGACCTGAGTCATCTCTACCCCCAGCACACTTAACTGAGAACCTGGCTCTCTACTATAAATATCTGTTGAACAGCTCATGGCTATATGAGATAAACTTCTTAAAATCACGTGTTATAGCTGAATGTATGCTCATTGTGCGGTTCAAGGACTAAAGAAGCATGCTATGGAGAAAAAGAGAAATTCCCTCCTCTCCAATTCCCTCGCACCCCCTCACAGAGGTAACCCCTTATAGCAATTTGGTGTCTCCACCAGATTGTCTTCCAGAATGGGGGAATTTGTACTCATGAAGCAGACCCTCCCCCCGCCCCCCCCACACACATACAACACCAGGGTGTGTGCCCACCTCGATGTTCTTCACAGGTCTGGAAGATCCCCTACTCTCCTCTTCGCCCTGTTGCTAGGTCATGCTGCCCCCCAAACTCCTCTGAGGTCTGGGTGAGACAGGGGAGGGTGGGAGGGACCCCCAGGAAGGGGGTCTGCAAAGGGTACAGAAAAAAAGGCACAGATGTGGCTGCTTTTTCAAGGGGAACCTCTTCCCTGAGATCTAACCCTTCTCATCAGCCCTCCTACCTCCGCCCCTCCCCCCCAGCCCCAACAGGGTGGCGGCCTCCCATCGCCTGCTCTGATCTGGAACCCTGCACAGAGATCTCAGCTTGCTCTGAAAGCTTGTCATGTCTGCGTTTAATGAAGTTTAATTATCTTCCAAGATTCGATGAATAATTATAAATCTTTTCAAGATGCAATCACACGGCTTCATGCTTCATTAACGGTGGAAAATCAATTGTAATTCATGTAATTCCTGTCTTCTGGAGATCAGTCTGTTTGTACACGCACTCCCTCTTCTTACCCGGCTTTGTCTCCCCCAAGAAATACATTGGACGCCTGGCTTTTTCCTTTCCTAATTGATGAGCCTGGTGTAGGGGTCGGGGAGGGGAAAACAAAGCCCAGGTGGTGCAGAGGAGGAAGGTGGGTGTAGCCCTGGGTAAATGTTTATAAGAGGCAGGGAGGGCTAGGAGAGGGAGGAAAATGGGGGGGCTAAAGCGCGGAAGGAAGGGGCGGGCCGGAAGGAACGGGAGGGCAGGGAGGGAAAAGGAAGAAAAGACAAGTTCTCAAGGCTGCAAGAAAGCAGAGTATTTCTGAATACTTTTAGGGGAGGTCACAGACCCCTTTGCAAATCTGAAGAAAGCTATTGACCTCCCTGAAAAATGAAGTCAGAGCATTTTGCTGATAAGTGGGGGTGTTAGGTCCCAAGAGCCTACGCCCAGCTGCTCTGGCCTCCTGAATCCCAGAAGACTCAGAAAAGACAAGGCAAGGCTGCTTCTTAGTAACTCAGGACACTCCATCTTTGAGGAATCTGAGAGGCTTTGCTGGGGGCTGGGGAGACGGCATCTAGAGCTCGAATCTGAGAGACGCTACCCCTAGATTTTTTCAGGCCGCAGAAAGCCCGGGTCCCGGGCAGCTTTGCTGTGGTCTGGTCCTGAGGTGTCTGGGACTGAAGTACCCTGACCAGCACAGCATCGCTGCATCCAAGGCTGCGTCTTGCTCTTGAAGGTGGCAAGACGTTTGCATCTACACAGCAAAGGGGGATGGAGCTCCACCAGGGTTTTGGGGGGGCCATAGCATTACAGGGAAGTCCCCACGTAGTCACCCAGGCCAGTGGAGGGACCAAAAGGAAGCCTTTGTGCAGAGGCCCGGGCTCTTCAAAGTGAGACAGAATGCGGCCCCCACAACTGGTCCACTTTCCTCCCCTGAGCTTTTGTTAGAACCTCTAAGCAGAGCTGTCCACCAGAACTTTCTGTCATGATGGAAATGTTGGCTCAAACTGCCCAATCCAGCCGCCCCAGCCATGTGTGGTTACTTAACTTTAAATGAGTTGAAATCGGGGAAGCTGGGATGGCTCAGCGGGTTAAGCTCTGGCTTTGCAGCCCCGGAGACGGAGGATCAAATCCCGGCTCTGGACCAGGCAGAACCACATGCTTGAGCTGGGGTGTGCCCCCAGTTCAGTTCTTGCTGGGACCTACGCAGGAGGCTCCGGGCCCAGTTCCTGCCCTGCGCAGCCCCGCTCCCACCTGTGGAGTGAAACTATATGGAAAACTAATGCTGTCAACTATGGAGACTGCTCTGGGCCCTTCCCCCCTCCCCCTTCTCTGTCTCTGTCTGTTTCTCTCTGTCAAAAGAACAATTAAAATAAATCTTTAAATGAGTTGAAATCAAAGGAAATGAACATGTCTGGTCCTCAGCAGCATTGCAAGCGCTCAGCGTGTCGTGGCTCCTGGCTGGCGTGAGGAATACGCAGATATTGGCGTTCTCATCAGCGCAGCAAGCTCTGCTGGACCGCACGGGGCTGGGGTCCTCAGGCTGCTGGCACCCCATCAGATAGCACACGCTGCCCCTGGATTTTGTGATAAACATCTCTGCTTCGGGCCCTGTGTTAGTTTCCCTCGGCTGCTGTAACAAATGACCACAAACTTAAGGGGCTTCAAACCGCACAAATTTCTTGTAGTTCTAAAGGTCAGAAGTCCGACATGGATCTCACGGGGCTACAACCAAGGTGTTGGCACGCCTGCGTGCCTTTCTGGAGGTGAGAGGGTAGGGGGAAGCTGTTTTCTTGCTTTTTCTGGCTTCCAGAGGCCACCTGTGTTCCTCGGCTCATGGCCTCCTCTTTTTTTCAAGATTTATTGTTAGAGAAAAAGAAAAAGAAAGGGGAAGGGGGCCCAGAGCAGTCTCCATTTAGTTGTAACATGGCTTTACTCCACACAGGTGGATGTGGGGTGGAAAACCAGGGGGCCTCCCTTTGGGAGGCGAGAACCTTCACCTCTGACCCATCTCAGCGGTGACCAATCGCGCTGCATTTCAGCCCATGGGGTTTGCTCATCGAGGCCCCTTCATCTTCAAAACCAGAAATAACACCTCTCAGCACAGCTAGGAAAGCTTCCCTTTAAGGACTCTGTGATTAGATTGGTAACGCAGATAAGCCAGGATTATCCCGTATCCAAGGTCCTTAACTCAATCACATCTACAAAGACCCCTTTTCCATATAAAAATTTGGGACCTGAGATACGCAGAATGTCTCCCCCCAAAGATGTCTGTGTCCTAATTCCTGGACCCTATGATGGGATGATGAGCTGTTTGACAGCTCACAGCTGTGCCCCTCCCAGAGGAGTGACCTCAGCCACAAGGAACTGCTCCCCCTATGCCCCTTTCTGCCAGCAACTGTCTGATGTGGAGATTCGAAAGTCTGTCCCGTTGCCTCCATTTGGGACCCTCTAAGAAACCAGACCAGGTCCTGAACTCCCCCACGGGGTCAGCTCAGGTCTCAGCTGCAACTTCATCAGCAGTCGGCGTCTCCCGGGTCCAGCCCCGTGGTCCTCGTTGCCTTCCAGGTGCATCTCCTGAGGGGTTCTCAGGCCAAGGGCACAGGCTCCGCCTCCTCACCTGGGTCCATAACACCCTGTATGATCTGACCCCTGCCTGACCCTTCAGCTGTAGCAACTCACATGCCCCCATACTCAGCTGAGATGAGTCACTTTCAATTTCCCCCGCAGTCCCAGGCCTTGCCCCCTCTCCCCACTTCTAAGCCTTTGCCTGTGCTGGTCCTCCTACTTGGAATGCCTTTCATGTCCCTGCCATGTCCTCACTCTTGAGAACTTTGTTCAAATGTCACCTCTTCCTGGACGCCTTCTCAGATCTCTTTCCCCTGCAACCCAGTCTCCAGGAGGAACCCCTCCTCTGAGCTCCCATGGCTCCCTGCGCCTGCTGTCACCACGGTCTGCAGGGTCCCCAGAGACTGGGGACTGTCTTATTTCTTCCTGCATCTTTGACACAGTGTCTTGCTTAGAGTAGGTGCCTGCTGAGTGTTTGTTGGCTGTTTGTGACCTCAGTAGGCCCCGTGGTTAAGAAGGGTGAGGCCCAGCACACAGCACCATCCCGGGGACACTTTTTTTTCCTAAGAAAAGACATCCTGGGAGCTCCCCTAATTCTATCACGCCAGGAAGTGGGGTAGAACTGCCGACAGCTGCTTAGCTATGAATGAGACGAACAGGAGCCGCAGCTCCTGCCTAATGAATGGCCCCTCTTCCACACATGTTTCTGGTAATCAATTGGTGCGTCATTAGCCCACGGCAGGAGTTGTCTCAACTCCAAATGAAATGCAAGTGTAATTGGCTTGCTTACCCCTGGTGGGCAGGACCCCGCCAAGTTCCAGTTCCCCTCCCAGGAGGGGGACACGGTCCCCCTTCTCCAAGACCTCGGAGAGGCAAGACCACAGGGACTGGCAGTGCACTGGAGGGAGGCTGGCCTGGGGCTGGGAAAGTGTAATAACCCACCCACCCTTACCCACTGATGGGGCCAGAGCCCCGGCTCCAAGTTGGTCATTTGTGGGGCTGGGAAGCAATGAGGTCAGGGACCCCTATTTGCTGCTGGCTCGGGCAGAGGTTGGGGACCTGTGAAGCCCTTCCTCCCTCACGGAGACCCCCGTGTGCTTCACGGAGAGGCAGCGAGGAACCATGGAGTCTGGGCTTAGCTCCTCCCCCCACACCCCTACCACTGGCCAGCTGTACCCTCAGAGCTCACCTGGTACAAGGGGAACGGCACCACCTACCTCCCCTGGAGGCTGTGAGGGTGACATGCGATGTGCTCAGGATGCCCTGTTCAGAGCTGGCACTTGGCAAACAGGCATGATGATGGGATGATAATACCTCACATCATAGTGCTTGCAGGCCCTGTGCTGTTCTGCATCCATTATTTCATTCCCTCCTGACAATGATACTAGAACGTAGGTGTCACTATCCCCATCTTACAGATGAGAAGGCTGAGGCACAGGGAGAGTCAGTAATTTCCCCGAGGTCACACAGCTAGGGGGCGGCAGAGCCCAGCTTGTCTGTCTACAGGCTGTGCTCGTGGTCTTCACTAGGCTACACGGTCTGTGACTGGCCATCCTCCCTCTGGCCGTCCCTAAATGCCCTGCTTTCCATTAGTCCCTGCGACCTGCCAGGCTGAAACTCTTCTTGGATCTGTTACCTGCCCCCTGCCAAACAGCTGCGACCTCCCTGCTTCTGGAGTCTGGTGGGCTGGGCCCATGAGAGCAGCTGGTGGGTTGATGGTGGGTCACATGGTCTGAATATCAGTCATCTGGTTGGCAGAACCTACTTTATGGCCAGAACCCTAGCTGCAAGGGAGTCAGACAAAAATAGTTTTGTTTTTGTGGCTTCTGAGTCCAGGAACCCACACTCGAAGGACATGGAGCCTTGCCTGTGGTTGTCTATGAAGGAACAAAGGATCTCCGCTTCCTCCAGGCTCACCTGCCCCTTTCTTCCTCCCCAGCTCTTGCACTTGGATATTAAGTGTGGCACAGGCAGAGTTCCACTCTGGCTGGCTCTGCCTCTTTAGCTGCCTCTCTTCGCCTAACCGCTCTGACCTCATTATTCTCTGTAAAATGGCAATAATAGTACTTTCTTGGAAGTTGCTGTTGTGAGGGTTAAATGAGATTATGCAATGCAAGGTGCCCCTGAGAAAGCCAGCCCACCACCCACATACATGCGGGACACCCTAAATGCAGCTGCTGTTGCCACAACTACTGCTGCCACCTCTCCTATGCCTCTTTCCTTCTGCTAGTGGGGACCCCAGGGGTTAACCAGGGGGAGCTGTGAGCTGTCACTGGAGCTCAATTATTACATGTTTCCAAAATGTGGTGGCTTGACCAAATTCTCTCTCAGCCCCAAGTCCCTGCCTCTGGGTAGCTCAATAGGGCAGGAGTCAGTGACAGAGTTTGGTGATTTTGGGGGGGAGTGGGGAACATCAGAACTCCCTATAACCCCTGGTGGTGTGGGTCCCTGCCACAGGCTAGGTCCCTGGGAAGGAGGAAGGTACCTTTGGCTGGTTTCACAGATGGTCAAACAAATCCAAACCAATCCATTTGTTCAGTTGTTTGCTAATAAACAAACAAACAAAACAACTACATAACCCTTTCTCTCTACCTGCCCAAAGCTTCTGTTTGTCAAGGCTCAGCTGAGGGCTTGCTTCCTACAGGAAGCCCTCCTTGACTGCCCAAGCTCACCTCAGCTTTTGGTTTGTTTTGTTTCCTTAGCTAGCACCACAGTCTGCTTGTCACCCTGATTTGCAGTCCAGTTGCAAGTACGCTCAACCGCTACATGTCACTAATAAGCACCGAAGTACCAACCCCTGAGCAATTTGCTTTAAAAAAAAAATCAAATAGAGTAGATTTAATGTTATCTCTAATAAGGTTGCTGTCACTCATCCCGTGTGCTCCCCTGCAGGGATGAGAGCAGGGGCCATTACTATATCTGGGAACAGCACAGCCTCTCAGCCTGTCTCATCACCGTGGTGGCCCAAGGGTCGTACACGGTCAGTGCAATTGTGAGTGATCGTGGGGCGTGTGCATTGTGATTTGATAGCTACAGCCACTTCCTTCTACACACTGGCTCTGGTGGAAACTCTGGAAGAGCTCAGGTGGGGGAATTATTGAACTGCTGGTAATGAGGATAGTTAAGCTCGCTGGAGCACTTGCGCACGTCCCGGGGACCACCTTCCGCACTTCGCGTGCACGGTGAGACTACCTCAGTAATCCTCTCACAAGCCTGTAACGGTGCTTCTGTTCATCTCCTCGTGTCAGAGAGGAAAGCTGAAGCTCTGAGAAGTGGAGAAACTTGCTCAAGGTCACACAGCTGCTGGCTGGCCGAGCAAGGAGTCAAGCCCAGGTCTATCTGAGCCCGGAGCTTTGCTTTGGAAAATTCTTGCAGGATGTACGCCGAGTCCCCCTGGGATCCACTCCGTCATGCACCAACTGGGAGCTGGATGTGGTGCTGGGCACTTGGGGACATGATCAGACAGGCCGAGGGGGGACCCTGCACACCCTGGGGAAGGGTTGCTATCCACCTCTAGACCCTGCTGTCCCATCCTCTGTCCCTGCTCAAGGACAGGGCTCCAGTGATTGTCCCCTCTAGCACTTTCCAGTGTCACCCGTTTCCCCTCTCCATTGGGTCATTCCCAGCACGTAAAGGACGCTATTAGTTTTCTCATCATAAGAATCTTTTCTACACTACCTGTTTCTCCTCCCCGCCTCCCTATTTCTCTTTCCCTTCACAGCAAAACTGGACAGTCACCTGGCTGTCTCAATTCCTTTCCTCCAATGCTTCTTCCATCCACCCCTTCATCACACTATCAGCACTGTTCTTGTCAAAGTCACCCGTGGCCTCCTCATCCCTGAACTCCACCGTGCATTCTTGGTTCTCTTGGTGCTGTGCTATCTGCTGCCTTTGAGTCCAGCCAGCCCTCCTCCTTGAACCTGTTCTCTTGGCTCCCAGGCCCCCTCGTCTCTTGGGTGTCTCATATGTTGCTGGGTACTCCCACTCTGCCATCTTTGCTGGTCCCTCCTCATCAACCTGCCCTACCCAGCACTCATCCTGACGTTTCTATACTCACTCCCTACACATTCTCATTCAAGCTCATAGCTGGGAACACCCTGTAAGGTGATGATCCCCCAATGTCTCTTTTCAGCTCCTACAGGTCCCTGGAACTTCAGGCTCATATATCCAGCTGCCTGCACTGCATCTTTGCTTGGAGAACTAAGACATCTCCAACGTCCCAGACATACCACTGAGCCACTGACCTTGTCCCCAGACCTACTCCCTGTCTGCTTCTCCACCCCAGGGCATGTTGACTGCACCCTCTGAGTTGTCCAAGCCAGAAGTTTTGGAGTCATTCTGGACTCCTCCCTTTCCCTCACCCTTCGCTTGCAATCCATCAGCGAATCCTGCCTGCTCTGCTTTCAAAATATATCCAGGCTCCGTCACATCTTACGATCTCCATGGTTACAACCCCCTGAGCACCCATCGTTTTTCTCTCAGTGCATTGCAGTAGCTTCTGATTGATCTCGGTCTCGGCCCTTGCCCCTTTGCTGTCTTCTTGGCCCGGCAGCTAGAGGGATCCCCTTCAAACATAAATCAAATCATGTGACTTCTCCTAAAACCCCTCCACTGGCTTTTCATCTCACCCAGAAGAAAAGCCAAAGTGTTAGAACGACCAGTGAGGCTTCTCATGATCTAGCCTCCACTTTCCTCTCTGGCCACATCTCCTCCCCTTTGACCCTTGCTTGCTTCACACCTGCTTCTTTGCTCTTCCTTAAACACCCTGGGCAGGCTCCTGCCCCCTGGCCTTTGTGCTTGCTGCTCTTGCTGCCTACTGTTTGCTTTTCCAGAATTCCACAAGTTTTGTTCCCCTCCCCTGCCTCCTTTCGTTTTTTATTAACTGTCCCTCCTCAGTGAAGCTTCGCCTGGCCTCCGGCTAAAGTGTCAACCCCCACTGTCACTCCTGCCCCTCTCCCATGTTCTTTATCTCCTTAGCAGTCATCACCAGCACATTATACATTTTACTTATTTGAGAGTTGATTGTCTGCATCTCTCACTGAAATGAGCTCCATGACAGCAGGGACTTCAGTGCCTTTAAAAAAGTGCTGTAACCTCAAGTCTCTGGCACAGCGCTCAGTAAATAACGATTGAATGAATGAATGAATGAATGAGTCCCCTCTCTTGTTCGGTGTGAATAGATCCAATTATCCACAGCACCCATGTCACCGAAGGGTGGCAGGCGGTGCTGAAGATGACGTGCCCAGACAGCCAATGGGCTCTGACTATAGGGTGTTCTCCATTTCCCCCGTAGAACATTGGAAACGTTTATTGCGCCAACCTGAATTTATATTTTCTTATGCCATTGGAAAAAGTGGTTTAATATCTACTTAAAATATTGACTTTATTAGTTTAATTATATGTATCTACTTAAAAGCACGTACCTAACATAAGGTGCGCTATTAATTCAGAAATGTGGATTCTGCCACTCAGGGCATTTCATGAAATTCACTCACGCTCCTCCGGGGCTCCCCCCTGGGATCTGGGGGTGGCCAGAGCCCAATTTCCAGGTGTCTTCAGAACACAGGCTGTGCTTCCATCTGGGGTGTCTGAGATTTGGCAACTTGTGAGTCCTTGTGTGTTACTATCACCGGAAGTTTCAGCCCGAGCTCCAGGTGCCTTGAGAATGAGAGACCTTACTCACTTCAGAATAAGCAAGGTTGTCTGGTTTGTTTTTCTTTTTCATTCATCCACTGTGTGTGTTGCACTCACCACAGTAAGGCCAGTGGCTTGTAAACAGGGTGATCGACTGTCCTCCCTTGCGTGGGATTTCAGTCCTGGGAAAAGTGGCTGCAGCACTAAACAAGGCCTGGGCCCCTTCTCCACACTCGCCCAGGCGGAAGCCGGGCTATGTGAGCTAGAGGGGCATTAGGACCCCCCAGGCCTGGTCCTGTTTCCATGGTCTCTCTTTGCCTCCTTGGACTCCTAGCTTTTCAAATCCCAGCTCTGGAGGCACCTCCTCAGGAAGCCCAGCGCAGACCTCTCCCTCCTGGCATCCCTACCACAGGGGTGAACAATGAGCCAGACACAGTGAAAGGTGGGGTTGGGGACACATTCACTCCTGGATGGTAGAGGCCAAATCTTCTTGTCCTCTTTATGCCCAGAAGCAACAGCTCTAGGTCTCTGATTTCAATGGGAGAATCAAAGAATGTGGGGGAAAAGTATGGAGGGGATACCGGAAGGTAAGAGAGGGGCAGTGACTTGCGTGAGGTCACACAGCAGGTTAGCAGCAGAGCCAGGACTTAAAGTGCTTCTCTCTAGAGTCTCCCCCCCTCATTTGGATAATACCTGACACGTATGGGACATCTTTTTATGTGTCTAGAACTCTTCTAACTCCTTAAGACTTAAGAGCTCATCTAGCCTGTCAACAGTTTGTCGTAAAGGTATTATTATTGTCCCCTCTCCACTTACAATGCAGAACCCAAGGCATGGGGAGGCTGCCGAATAGGCCTTAAGAGCCTTCATAGCCAGTAGATGATAAAGTCAACATTCCAACCCAGGTGACTCGCCCCACTGCCTTATATCACTAATTCAGAGTTCATCAGGGGACCTGCACAGGTTTTGGGGGGCTGTGACACCACCCCTGAAATTGCATGTATGTTTAGTTTTCAAGGGAGAAGATTGGGGAAGCCAGGATGGATCAGTGGGTTAAGTGCTTGCTCTGCAGCCCTGGGGACTGAGGATTGAATTCCAGCCCCGGGCTGTGCGGACCCATATACTGAACTGGGGCGTGCCTCCCATGGGTGAGTCCCCCAGCCCAGTTCCCGCCCTATACGGCCCCTGCCCACCTGTGTGGAACAAAACCATGTTGAAAACTGATGACATGCAACTATGGAGACTGCTCTGGGCCCTCCCCCTTCCCCTCCCCCTTCTCTCTCTCTCTCTGTCTGTCAAAAACAATAAATCTTTTTTTAAAGGGAGAAGAGGGGAAGCCGGGATGGCTCAGTGGGTTAAGTGCTCACTTTGTAGCGCCGGGGACCGAGGATTGAATCCTGGCCCGGCCCATGCTGAACTGGGAGCTCCCCCAGTTCAGTTCTCTCTCTGTCTCTGTATCTCTCTCTCTCTCTGTCAAAATAAATAAACAAAAATATTAAAAAAAAAAACCAATAACTTATCAGATTTTTTAAGGGGTCTACTCTTTCCCCCCACCGCACCGCATCGCACCTAAGGCTCACTGTTCTATGCCACGGGAAATGGCTGGTTACTTTTACAGGGATAGGAGGGTGGAGGTGAGCTCAGAGAGAGAGAGGAGAGAGCATGTGAGCGCTGGATGGAGGTGGGTGAGGCAGGCCCCTGCTCTCTCCATTTTCCAGTCCTGCCCCCTGACATGCTCTTCCACATTAGCAGCCCGTGGGCGTCCCGGGGCCCGGCCAGCACACGCGTGCACAGCCACACACAGCAGGCTGGACTCCACACCATGTTGCATTTCTCTCCAGCCGGTCAGCCAGGCCTCCCCGGGGCCCAGTCCCCAAGGCTGTTTTATGGAAGGTGTCAGCTCCCGCTCCACTCTCCAGCCTGATGTGGTTGTTAGGAGCAGCTACAAGAAGAGACAAAACACCCGGTGAGAAGGCCGGGGGCCGGGGTCCCCAAGCAGCTGCTGAGAACATGTAATCCCTCATTCCTCATGTCACGGAAACACACTCTCTGCTCCTGCCACCACTTTCTGTTTGGAACTGCAGAACAATGCGGATGCATATTTGGAGACAATTAAAAATAAGCTGCCGGCATGTGGCTAATGTTGTTCAGGCCGTGATGATACCATTAATCCAAGAGGGAAGAAGATGGGGCGGGGGAGCCATGTGTATCATCAGGACCCAGGTGGCTGCTGGTCTTTATCTGAGGGCCCCCAGCTTCTCTGTGGCCAGGGTCCTGGGCCTGGTGGTGGTAGAGGTGACCTGGGCCAACAGCCAAAGGAGCCTGGTGGTCAGTTGGCCGGGGCCCGGACTGGAGGACTCACCTCTTCCACCTGGGTCCACACAGCCAGTGCCCTCTTGCTACCCAAGAGTGGAGACACATCTGCTCGCAGAAGACATGTTCCACCCCCTACCCCCCCACCTTGGCCCACTCCCCTGCTTCTGAACCTCCATGGTTCCCACCATTCAGGCCAATATCTGTGTCACGGGACATCACATACATGTGAGTGCTTTGCGAACCGTGGGCTCGCGTCCTAGCTCTGCCTCTGATTGCCTGAACGACCTTGGCTGAGGTCTTTCCTCTTTCCCCACGTTCTCCCTCTGCTCAGCTTCGAGCCCCGCCCCTCACCAGCTCTGCGGGTGTCAGCAAGCCTCTGTTTCTTCATCTGCAAAATGGGGATCATAGCACCTACCTTCTAGAAAGTTCTAATGAGAACGAAAGGAGGAAATGCATGAAAAGTAGGCTGACCAGATGCATAGTGTTAAACAGGACAGGACTGGCTTTTTTTGTTGTTGTTTAGCAAAAGTGTTGTGAGTGCCTCCTGTTGCCAGGCCCGGAGCTGGAGCAGGCTCTTTGGGAGGTACATGGGGACCTGACCCCGCAGGGCAGCTGCCCCGTCTGTCTTGCTCACCACAGTATCCCCAGTGCCCAGCACTTTGTAGGAACTCAACAAAGTTTTGATGGATGAACTTTGCCTTGAATCCAAGACAATACAATAGGGGCCAATCGACAGGAGGGCAGAGGATTGGCCCAGAATGGAAGTCTTTGGTCTGTGATACCAGTGTGCCCAGGCGGAGGGGCCTGGGGTCCCTGGCAAGCTCTCTACCCCAGGGACAGCATGGAGAATGCGATGCATGCAGGGGCTCAGTGGATGTGTCTTAGCAGAAAATACCCCTGAAAACTGGCTGATGCCCCCACGTGGGGGTGGGGCTGGCCACCCACCAACCCAGACCCTCAGGCTTCGCTGATCCCAGGGCCAGTTGCTCAGGTGGCTGTGAAGGTGACACTCCCATTGCGCTGGCTGACTGGCTGGCTGGTTGGGGCCCTGCCCCTGCCAACAGACTCCTCGCGGCCTTGGAACTCGCCTTGCCGGGGGAAGAGGCTGTACTAATGACTGTCAGGCTGCGGAGCCAGGAGCGGCAGACTGAAGGGCACGCCGTCCATTAAGGGCTCAACCTCTCGCCCAGGAACGCACAAATCAGCACGTCAGCTGTCATCCCCTTCACCACCTGCAGCTCCAACCTGGCCCGGCTGCCAGCTGCTCCCCAGGGACCTTCTGCAGCAGCTCACAGAGGCAGGTGTGGGGAGCCTGTTCCAGGCCCCTAGGGAGCAGAGAGCAGATGGCTGGGGCGGAACAATGGTGTCCCTGAAGCTGCCCGCGGAGGGCACTTTCTGTCCCCACCCAAGTCCTCATCTGACATTGATGCTCAAGAAGACTGAGGCAGGACCCATTCACCCAGAGCCAGACCACTTCTCAACTCTGGGAGCAACTGGGCAGGGTTTCCTGGCTACGCCTTCCTCCCAGATACCCTTGGGCTCAGAATCTGTCGCACAAAGAAAGTCCCTGTCCCCATCTGGCTTCTTAGCCGCCATGGTCTTCCTCTGGGCAGCACAGGCAGCTTCCCTGCCACCATTGCCCACCGTCTGTTCTGCCCCCGAATGGGGCCTGGCTCTGTGTCTCCCACGGGCAGGATGTGAAGGACAAGCTGCCCGCATGCCCACTGCAGCCTGGCAGGCTCGTCAAAGGCGCGCATTGTCGGAAGAAATTTGCCAGCAGAGTGAAATAAAAAGCCTTGTAGGTATAAAGAATGGGAGCTGTCGATAAGAAGCTGTTTTCTAAAGACTTTCATTCCCCAAATTGGAATGAGAACACAGGGTGTTTTGTTTTGCTTTTCATCTGAATCAAAGCCTTTTTGCCCCAAGAAGGCCAGTTTGGGTACAAGAGTGATTGACAGTGGGGTTTGCAGGACCCTGGCTCCCCGGGACCCCCATGGTGTCCTATCTGCTTAGAGCAGGCCTGTGACGCAGGGCCACCTGTTCCCTAGCTAACCCCGCGGTGTCATCTCCAGGGGAGAATGAGTCAGGCAGGCCGTGGGACCCCACTCCTATTGCCCCCACCGCCACCCCGCAGGACACTAAGGGGATGAAATGGGTGCTCTTTCCTGAAGTCCAGTGGTTTTTACTCTTCTCCTCTTATACAATCTGGTCTAAGTGACACATAGTCCTGGTAGAATATTGAGGAAAGAGATGAGCCCAGAGAGAAGTTAAAACGGCCTGTGAAGCCGTTCACTGTTTATGACTGCGTGCTGCGGCTCTCCGAGCCCGTCTCCTCTAGTTACAAGCACGGCTCCTCCCGTGTCTCCAGGAGCTGCTTCCCCATCGCCCCACAGTATATCATGAACATATTCAGCGCCATCTCCTGACTGAGCGTCCACCTGGTCCAGGAGGTCGCAGCCGACGTGAGCTGTGCCTTCCCCCTCATCCATTGGCCGAGACCATTCAGTGTGATGACAAGCGACTCTGAAGGCAGCCACCACGCATACTCGTGCATGAATTTATCCTGCATGAATCACGACAGCGTCTTCATACCCTTGGAAGTGGTCCTGCGTGGATGGGCCAGACAGGCTATTTAATCTGCAGGAAATCTGTGAATGTGGGAGACCTGGCAGTGTGTGTTGGGAAATGTCAGCTTTGATGAGCGAGAGGGTTGGCGAGGATGCAAAGCACAGGGTACCTGTGAGTGTGGACTGGGATGGGGTGAGGCTGGGGTGAGGCTGGGGCGCTGCAGCGGAGGCAGCAGGAGGAGCTTTCAAGTGAAAGGAGGCTTCCCTGGTGGAAACTGCCAGAAACAGATGTGGGAAGACACAGATTCAGCCTTCTTCAATATTTGACCAGGAACCAGCACGAATACAGAATTGTAATGCTGGGCTCCCCCGTGTCAACACTTGCCTAGAAATCAAATCCTTTCTATCATGGCTCCATCAGGGAATTGTTCAGCTGCTACTAAAGGATCTTTCTAAGTCATAAGTTAGACCCTGTCACTCAAACCCCTTGCCAATGGATCCATAAGATCCTCCCCTCCTGCTTCTTCCACTTCATTCTAGACTTCTCTCTCCTCCCCTGGACTCCAACCCCAGGGCCTTCCTTGCTCTTCTTCCAACACACCAATCTCTGTCCTGCCTCAGGGCCTTTGTACTGGCTATTCCCACTCCGGAGTGTGTTTCTTCCTCAGACCTTGGCACGACCACATCCCTTCCATCATTGGAATTTCTCCTTATATGTCCTCAAAGAAACCTGCCCTGTCCACCCGAGGTAAAATAGCCAGCCAGTCCCTTTCTCTACGGCACTCTAATCATGTGCCTCATTTTTCACCATCTGAGAGAGTCTTGCCTTTAATTTGCTTATATCTTTCTCAGCTAACTCTCTCCCTATTATAACACCCACTAGAACGGCTGCCTCCCTAGAACAGTGCTTGGCATATAGTAGGTGCTCAAGAAATCCCTGTTGACTGAATGAGCGAACAGGGATGGAATTCTCACTCCTGAGTGAGGCAGCCCAGGACATTGTGGGGAAGTTCTTTGTTGGAACTGACCAGGGGTGGGGGGAAGGGGGAGGCCATATTTCATGTACCAGGGCCAACTCACTGGTTGTAGCTGCCTGGGTTGAGAAAGGGTTAGAGGTCACATTTGACCTCTATAGGAGAGGGCTGTGGTTGATTAGTAATGTCTGCCATGGGCATAAAGGCTGAAAGAGTAGCAGGTGTGTCACGTTTGTGCCCCCCGCCCCCGGAGTAGACTGGACACCCGCCTGAAAGAAGGTAGGGCCTTCTCCTCTGCAGTCCCCGCACCTGGCACATGCTAGGTGCTTGGTCATGGCTGATGTTGGCTGTCTGGCCAGCTGGGACTTGCTTAGCTTTGAGGACCAAGATTCCTAAAGAGAAGGGAGAAGAACATCTAAGCCAGTGGCTTTCACTCTTTTGTAAACCTACAGTGTTCTTTGTTCAAAGGACATCTTACATAATTCTCAGGTATATTGGCCGACAAAGGAGAAGCTGCCCTGGCTGCAGTTGGGGCGCTGATCCCCACTTGCCTGTAGCCCCTCCCCCACCTTCAGAGGCAGCCCTGAGACACCCTCAAGGAACCCGATGGCGCCCAGTCTGAGGCCAAAGTCCAAGGAGAGAAAGTGACCTACCCAAGATCACACAGCCACTTAGAACTGAAAACCAAGGTGCCAGTGGGGAACTCCCAGTTTAGTGCTCTTCCTGCCATGTCTCTGGGGTCTGCCACGGAGCAGGTGGCTCTGGGCTGGGCCTGGAGGCCAGGAAAGCACGTTCTCTACCTCCTTGGGGCTGGGTGGACAGCTGAGCAGCCTCCTCCACCCCGACCCTGAGAGAGGAGAGGCGGGCCCTCCAGACAGGTGTGCGCTTCTGCTTTCTCTTGCTCGTGGAGCCCCTGGGCACCCCAGGGAAAAACAGCTCGCTCTCCCTGGCTGTGCTTTATTAATTAAAGCACTTCCCTCTTTGGTAGCAGCTGCTTTGAAAGAGCTCAGCGAATGTTTAATTTATCGGTTCCCCGGACTCCCCCCGCACACCTCCTTCCTTCAAAGGGCTTTCCTGGGAAACCCTCCCGGCAAGAGGGCTGTTTGCCTTGCTTGTGCCGGGCCACCGCCAAGCTGACTTTCCCACCACCTCTCCCTCTCGCTGGGGAAGGTGATTTGTCATTCAGCTCAGGAAATCTATTAGGAGTGAGAGAGGCTGGGTGTGCCAGGTTCTCCTCCTCGAGATGGTTTAAAAGGCCACGATTTGTCGAATTACTACACGAGTATTTAATGATCATCTTCCTTGGCCGTTTAGAGGCAAAAAAAAAAAAAATGAGGGCATTGATTACCCTGTGGTGGTGATTAGGGGCTGGGCTGCCCCGACGTGGGGTGGGGTGCTCCGGGCAAGAGGCTGCTTCTAGGAGGGAACCTGGGGAAGCAGCATCTGTAGGGTCCCCTGTCCTCTTCACAGCTGTGGTCGGCGGAATGAGGTGTGACTGGGCTCATCTCCGACAGGGTCACGTGGGGCCAGTGAAGGGGTCGGTATCTCAGGTGGGAGCTTCCAGCCCACCAGCTCTGCCTAGTTCTCAGATGAGCTTGTCTGCACATCTGCACCTACCTCGGAGTCCCACCCCAACTTCCTCGAAAGATCCCGTGTGAACTTGGTGGTTGGGATATATACAAACCCCCTCAAGATCGGAGCAGCGAGCCCCTTTCCCTCCTGCCCATTGGGCAGAGGTGGGTGTGGCCGCATCCAGCCCTTCTCCTTTGCCCCCCCTCGAGTCCCCTGAGCCATGGCGGATCCCACCCACTGCCCCTGCCACTGGTGTGTCCCAGGGCCACGCCCAGTTCCACTTCCTCTCCCACCCAGAGAGGCCCAGCAGAATATATGGTGACATGTCAACCAAATTTATAACAAGAAACAAATGCTGTGCAAACTTGGGAGTTTTAGGGTATCAGTAGCCGAGTATCTGGTACACCCCACTGAGGATGAGGACACAACAGGGATCTCAACCCTGGGGTTGGGACCCACTGAATCAGCCAGGCTGGCCCGTGGCCCACCACCTGGGCTTCTCCAATCGGCCCATTAGATCTACCCCCTCACAGAGCATTCCCACCCAGCAGACAGCCCAGCAGGGTGGCCCTGCCAGCCCGGAACCCCTGGGGAATGTTGCACATCTCAGAAATGGCCCTAAGAGGCAATAGCAGTCACTGAACGCTTGGCACATGGGGACGCTGTGCAACGTGGGCTGGCAGCAGTAGCTCACGGAATCCTCACCCAGCTCTAGGAGTAGGCACCATTTTGCCGCGGAGTAAACTGAGGCAGGCTGAGCCCATGTAACTGCGAAGTCACTCGATCTCAGGGGGAGTCTGGATTTGCACTTGGGTCTGTCTGTCCCCAGGAATGGCTGTGTGAGACCCAGCAGGGCTGCTTTGTGTCAACTCCAGCCAGACAGGGTGAGGCTTGGGTTTGTCAGCCCTGGGTGGCATTGGGCCAGTGTCCCAGCAGGGTCCAAGCAGGGTCAGGAAGACTGGGTTCAGATCCCAGGCCTGCCACTCAATGCCTGCATGTGGCCCTGGGCAAGACACCAAACATCCTCTGTAAAGACAATGCCAGCGCTTACCTCCAAAGGTCATTGTGAAGATTCCTGTATTCAGGTGATAAATACTGTAGAGTGCCTCCTAAGATTCTTACCTCTGGCCTGTAGGTGGGAGATGGGTCATACACATACAAGTAATGACAGGGGCTGTTAAAAGTACGGGGTATAAAACTGAAAGCAACGAAGGTACAAGACAAACAAACCAAGAAACAAAAACTCATCGACGCAGACAACAGTTTAGTGGCTACCAGAGGAGACAGGGAGACGGGGTGGTCAAAATAAATTAGGAAAAAAAAAAGTTTGGCTTAATGTTTCTAAAGAGCTTCAGAGTGGGATGTAGCATCCTTTTTCTAGTCTCCATTTTTCAAGATAGTTTTAGCTATTCTGCATCTTTTTGTTTTTTTAAGGTTTATTTTTATTTTTGACAGAGAGAGAGAGAGAGAGAGAGAGAGAGAGAGAGTCAGAGACGGAGAGGAGGAGGGCCCAGAACAGTCTCCATAGTTGTACATCATTGGTTTTTCCACATAGTTTCATTCCCCAGGTGGGAGGGGCTGCACAGGGCAGGAACTGGGCCGGGGTCTCACCCCGGTGAGAACTGAAGTGGGGACACTCCCCAGTTCAGCATATGGGTCCGCATGGGCCGGGGCTGGGATTCGATCCTCGGTCCCTGGGGCTGCAAAGTGAGTGGCTAACCCACTGAGCATCCTGGCTTTCCCGGTTCTGCATCTTTTATAAAAAAATAAAAGGAAAAGAGGAAGAAAGCAGGACAAGAAGGGTCCTGTGTGGAGGCAGGTGGGTGTGTGCATGCCCCGTGCTCTGCAGTGGATTGCAGAATTAAATGGGGGGCTGGGCCGATGGAGAAGGAGAGATTGAGCACAGTGGGCAAGCAGACATCGGGAACCAGTGTTCTGGGCCAAGGGGAACAGCGGCCAGCACAGAGCACAAAGGGGCTCCCCGGTGTTTGAGGAAGGGCCAGGCGAGGCGGCCAGCGTGCCTGGAGCAGAGTGTGAGAGGGGCCGGCATGGGACACGAGGGCCAGTTCAGGCCTCACAGGGCTTCCTACGGACCCTGCCCCTGCCCCTGCCCCTGCCCCTGCCCCTGCCCCTGCCCTGAGGAAGCGGGGCCCTGAGAAATCCAGGTGAAGCACTGATGCCTGACACTGCCGGCTAAAAACAGTTCTTCTTTGTTGTTCCTTAAGATAATGACCTTTCTGTGGTAATGGGTTTGGGTGAGGCCCTGGTGCAGCCTTGGAGAGAAGCTCCCCTCTGTTTCTGGCAATGGATGTCCCGATGAGATGCTGGCCCCACTGAGGAGAGTGGTTTTGGTGAGGGCTCCCTGCATGGGGTGACCCTGGGGCTGGAGAGGGCAGAAAGGAGGAAGGAGAGGAGGGAGAGGGGAAGGAAGACAAGTGGGAGGATGAGAGAGAGGAGGGGGAGTGCCATAGGGATCAGAATGCCCTTCGGCCCCCTCAGCTGGGGGATTCCCTCATGGCTCCCTCCCAGTGAGGCTCTGCAGAGCCTCAAAGAGATGGTTATTTTGGGTGGCAGCGTGATTGGGAGCTGTGAAAGCAGGAAATTGAGTGGTGATTAAGGTTGTAATAAGTTGACAACATCAAATATCATTACCCCTAGAACATGCAAATGATCCTGTCTTTACCTGGGACTTGCCACGCACATACCAATTAGCACGGAAAAGTATCTGCCTAGATAGGGGGAGGTCGGTTCTCCTGCCAGTGCCCCCATCTCTGCCCCTGCAAAGGCTAAACAAGCAGGAGGGGTGCAGGGGCAGCTGAATGAGGGGGGGCTGTGCTTTTGAAAGTCCCCAGCCTGGGGGGAGTCACAGGGGTGACCGCTGATGTGGTGAAAGCCTGCCGGGAACTCTGGCCCAGACAGCCCCCTGCCGCAGGCTCCACTGGCCCAGAGGCTGCTAGCAGCTTCTTGGCACCAGCCCCTGGGGCAGGGTCTGCAATGAGACCTGCAGCATGCTGGCACCACTGTGTGCTCCAGGTCAGGGGCAGGGCAGGGGGCGGGCAGTCACTGTATAGGAGCCCCCAGCATCTCCGTCTCTTGGTCAGGTATTCACGCCCTGCCCCTGGTGCAGGGCCTTACATGGAGGTGAATGCATCACAGTGCCTGCCCTCAAAGAGCTTCTGGTCTCATTGGTCAGGGAGATGTCGCGGCCAACGCAGATGAGGCAGAAGGCGCGTGGTACCAACAGGAGCGCAGTAGGCTGTTTGCAGAGATGAGCTTGCTTTTTGGTGGTGGCACAAGAAGATGAGCCTTTGAAGGAGGAGTAAGAGAAGGGGACAGGAGACAAGGGAGTTCTTGGTGGGAAAGATGACAAAGCCCAGATTTGGAGGCTGGGAAATGCATGCTTTGCTCTAGGTCAGGGAGCTTCCATTCATCCTATGCAAACACCCAACTGTGAGCCCTATTCCAACCATCCAACCATCCAACCCACCAAACCACCAAACCAACAGCCAGCCCGGCACCAGCTGCCTTTCCACACGCCACTCAACCCACCAACCCCAAATCCATCAACTCATTACCCAGCCCCCCAAACCCATCTCTCCATCCATCAATCCACCTCACTGCTATGAACCCTTTCACTCACCCACCACTCAATTCACCAGCTTTGTGAGGATCGCAAGCCCTCAGACATGGCCCGGCCTCTTCCAATGAGGGTGATGGTTGTATGTGGGCTGTTGGGCTACCGTGTGTCACAGGCTTGGCCCAGGGTCAGGGGTATGATCAGCATTCGATGTCTGGCAGCACTGGCTATTGAGGTGGATGTGATTTATTCCAAAGCCAGTAGGGCCTACTAGACAAGGGGGGGGCACTGGGGTTCAGATGAGCCGGGGAAAGGTTACCCCATGGGAAGATATGAGTGGGACAGGGGAGCAGACCCACTAGGCCATTTGTCCAGAGTCAAATCTGGTAGGGAGGAGGCAGATGTTTAGGGGTCCTCCCAGCCTCCTACCCATTCATCCTGCCTCCAAGGAGTGCCCCTCGGGAATCTGGGGACCCCAGAGTTTGTCAGCAGGGAAGTTGCTCTTATGCTCAACCCTCATATGTGAACCTTGTGCTGATGGGCACAGGGACGCGGGCAATAGCTAGAGAACCGTAGATCTCCTTGCCCACAGGAACCCCCAATTAGTGCAACCCCTCACCCACCCCCCATCCCACCAGGCTCCCACGGAGGGAAAGGAAGGCTTCTCGTAGCCCACATCCAGCCAGAAGCTTCCAGCCACTTCCATGGGACTGCCTCCAGGGATGCTTTTGATCGTCTAAATCCAGGCTGTACTAATTCACCAAATCCCTTAAAACTGGCAGAGAGTCTCTCTGGCGTCTAATGGCAGTCCCTTCCCTGGCTCCTTGGAGCGGCCTGTGGTCACTTAGGACGCGGGAGTCAGGTGAACTTGAGAGAAGCTTCCTGGCCAGGAACCAGAGGCTCGGTCACCACTGACCCTGCACCCCTGTGCTTGCGCCAGCTGGGCAGTGTGGGGGTGCGGTGCCCACCCCACAGCTCCTGGGCCAGTGGAGCTGACCCTGTGGGTTAGTAGGCCCTGGCCAGTGGCTGGCAGAGCTATTACAAGGCACAGTGCAATTTCATGCCCTGTTTCCTCCTTCCTTGGTCTGCAGTTTCTGCTCTATTTGTCCAAAATGAACAGAGATGAAGTGAAATGAATTACAGTCTCCTCCCTCCCCACCCTCTGCCCTCTCCCTCTGTTCTCTCTGCCTCCGGGGGATTCCCCAGCCAGCCCTCCACCTCCTCCTCTGCCCAATCTTCTCTTCCGCTCACTCACGCTGTCCCTGGCTCTGAGCTCCCGCTCGCCTTGCTCTGTTAAAATCTGCAACTCTCTCCGGCTCTTACCCACTCCTTCATGCTCCCACTCAGTGACCATTCATTGAGCACCGGCTGTATACCAGGAAGCATGCCCTGTGCCCTGTGCCCTGTGCCTGGCTCTTGCCATCCTCTCCTCTCTTTTCTACTTCCTGCCTGGGCTGCTGAGACCAGCCCCCTGTCACCCCGTGCAACTGTGGCCCCACATAGCCATGTTTCTTCACTGTTCAAGAGAAATTATAAATGTGGGCCATTCTTTTTGTTGAGTCATCGTTCAGGCCAACATTTTAAAACTGATCTGCAGACCAGATGGGGCTCACAAGCTGTCCTTTTGTAACTATTCTTCTAAATGCTCTGAGTTCCAAATGCTCCAGAAGTCTCCAGACTGTCAAGCTCTCTCCTCTGCACTTTGCCATCCCTGGAGCTATCCAGGGATGGCTCTCCCATTTGCTGGCCTGAGACCGTTACCAAACTGCTGCCTTTGACAGAAAGAGGAGTCATTACACTCAAACATGAATATTTAAACCACAAACAGAGCACACTAATACCGTCCCCAAAGGCTTCAGCCTTGTCTTATCCTTGTGAGACGTAATTATTGTCAGCGATGAATCCTGTAACACTTCAGGATTAGGGCCAGGGATGAGGAGCGAGGCAGGTCCCTAGGGCCTGTGGCTTCCGGGCTGAAGCAGAGGGTGGCCCGAGGGCTGGGCACTATGCCCACTGGTCACGTGGGCCATCTGAGAGGCAGCGCTAACGTGTGGGTGGGAAACCACTGCCAAGAATGACTGAGAAAAATAAATAAATAAATAAAAATTGACAGAGGGACTGGGGAGACCCTGGGGGCTGGGGAGAGTGGGCACCCTGAGAAGTGAGACAGTCACTAAAGGGCACTAAAGTGACCCCACTTACCTGAGGTCCCCAGAGGAGTCAAGCTCAGAGACAGAAAGCAGAATGGCAGGTGCCAGGTCAGGGGGTGGGGGCCGCGAGTTGGGTACAGAAGAAGCTAGGGTTTAATGGGGACAGAGGCTCAGTTTGGGAAGATAAAAATTTCTGGAAACGGACAGTGGTGATGGCTGCACAACAGTGTGAATGAACCTAAACCTTAGCCCTTAACTAAACAGTGCACTTAAAAATGGTTAACCTGGGGGAAGCCGGGATGGCTCAGAGGGTTAAGCGCTCACTTTGCAGCCCCGGAGCCCAAGGATCGAATCCCGGCCCCGGCCCGTGTGGACCCACATGCTGAGCTGGGTGTGCCCCCAGTTCAGTTCTTGCCAGGGCCTGTACAGGAGACCCCCAGCCCAGTTCCTGCCCCGCACAGCCCCACACAGCCCCACACAGCCCCACACAGCCCCGCACCCACCTGTGGAGTGAAACTATATGGAAAACGAATGCTGTCAACTATGGAGACTGCTCTGGGCCCTCCCCCTTCTCTCTGTCTCTCTCTCTCTGTCTCTCTCTCTCTGTCTGTCTCTCTCTGTGTCAAAAAAAAAACAACAATTAAAAAAAAAGGTTAACAAGGTAAATTTTGTTATATAGCCTTCCATGATTTAAAAAAAAAAGAAAAAAGAAGGGTTGGAGGCACCCTTATTCTTCACTGCCTGTATTCTTTCACACTGCTTGAATGTTTTTAAATCACAGATGAATGACAACACGTATTACTAAAAATAGTTATAATTGTACACTTGGAGCCTATGTAATTTTTACCAACCAGTGTTACCGCAACTAATTTAACAGTTAAAAAATAATACAAATATAGTTACACCATGGCGCTCTCTGATTCGCCCACACTGAGCACACTCAGCACACCCCGCCAGGGCCGGGGTGGTGGAGGTCAGGGTTGGGACGGTGGATTTGACACGGGGCTAACGTGCAACGCTTGCTGTGTGAGCTGGGGAAGGACCTGGGAGTCTCTGGATTTCCCTGGTCCTCAGTCAACGCTGTCCTCTGTGCAAAGAGAGAAGGCTCGATCCGGTCCGACCCCTGCTGGCCACTGTGTGACTCTGACCTTGGGCGAGCGGCCTCCTGGGCCTGGCTGAGGGCAGCTGGGCTGGCTACAGAGCTGCCCCCGTCTGTGGAGGCCGGCACCCGCCCTCAGGCCGGCTCTAATGAGGAGGAGGAGGGTCAGCGGGAGCCATCTGCAGCTGCCACCGCAGTGCTTCAGCCCAGAGCCCTGCAGCTCCTGCCAAACCCTGCCTGCCCGTGTCCCCACAACACAGGGAGCCAGTCCCTCTGCATCCCTAAGTGGTGACTTCTATTTCTAGCCTCCGAGTGGCTCCTCAAGTCCCGGGAAAGGCCACCAATAGCACACACAGCTCTTTGGAGTGAAATAGAAACAGGTGCCATTTCCACAGACCAGGTGCTGCTGGGTGTGAGATGGGGAAACTGAGGCCCGGGGAGAGGCCCCTTCTGTCCTACATGGCCCAGCTCTGTAGCACTGACGTTGAGCAGGGACTGGGTCTCCACCCCTCCAGGGCGAGGGTGGCTTCTATTCCACCAGGACTCATCCCCACCGAACGGTGAGTGGGTGGGACCTTCCCCTAGGAGAGGCAGAGCTGGGGCTGGGAAGCAAGGAAGGGGCTTTGGGGGAAGGCCGATGGAAAAGACCCATCACCTGGAGAGGGAAGAGGGCCAGAGCTGGAGAGAGGCGCCCACCTGGAGCCAGGCCGGCCGGGCTCTGCCTCAGTCACTTCTCTCAGACTCGGCTTCCTCCTCTGTAAGCAAATGCACACTTCCTTAGGGACGGTGAGAGCTCAACGAGACCATGGTGCCAAGCACCTGCTCATCACGGGCACGGGCAGGAGGGGAAGCTGTTACTATTCCTGCTGCCACCTGAGATTGCCGGCGGCTTTGGCTTGAACACCTAGAAGGCTGTTTGGGGAGGTGCATTTAGAGACAAAGGCAGCAGAGAAGGGAAGCGCTGGACCAGGAGCTGGAAAGGACAAGGATGAGGGCGGGGCCAGGGCGGGCTGGGATGAGGAGGTGGAGCTTGGCTCCAGACTCGAGTAGTGTCTGAGTAATGGGACACAGGGACACACACACACACACACACACACACACTCCTTAGGTGCCCTCCTGGTCACCCCAGGGCACCCCAGGGCACCCCAGGGCACCCCAGGCCTCGTTCTGCTTCCTGCCTGCTTGTTTCCTGCTGCTCCGCCTACCAGTTCCCAGCCCTTGTGGTTCTTACTTCGCCTGCAAGACGCCCTCCAGCCACAACCATCAGGAAACTTGGGAAAGATACAAGTTTATTACTCCCAGGACCTGGAGATCACACAGCACCCGTGGGGCTGCACTTGAGGTCACAGGTCGAGAGAAGAGTGCACATGCGCCTGGGGTTCTGCTTTTATTGGGGTGAAGAGTGGTGGCCTGGGGTTTTGCCGCCTCTCTCCTTATGGATGAATTTAAAACATAAGCGTGGGAAGAGAAAGCAAAGACATAGCCCAGCCGGTCAGGTTACTGACATCAACTGAGATCTCTCCAGCAAAGGCTCCTGGGTGTGGGGAGGTGGCCTGGCTCTGTGTCCCCGTGGCTGCGGGGAGGTGGCCTGGCTCTGTATCTCTGTGACTGGCCATGTGCTTGTTGGAGATAGTCCCCTTTGAAGTGGATGCCTCGGAATCTAAGCTTAAGTCAGGCACTTACATTTCCAAAGGAAAAAAATTGTCAGGGTTTACACTCCCCAGGAAGAGTTTGGATTGGAGCAAGGATTTATTGAGAGGGGAAGGGGGGGGAGAGATGTTTCCCCCTGGGCTGCCGGTAGGAGCTGGACTGGAGCTGGCAGACAGGCTGAGGCTAAGCATGGACATTCTGGGGTGAGTTCCTGAGCACCTGGCTGCCTTTCCCCTCTGTGCATTCCACCTCAATTTGCAAGAGAAAAAACCAAGGCCTCAAGCGACCAAAGCACTGGCTCAAGGTGGAGACAGAATCATGGCCCGCATAAGCCCCTGAGCAAAGCGTGGGGGAGGGGAGAGCGTGCTCTGGGCAGGTGGCCCAAACCACTAGCCATCACTGAAGCTTGGAGGTCTCAGTAGTCGGGGACAGTGTGTTCTGGGGGTGCTGACCAAATTCCTTGTGAAAATGGGAAGGGCTGAGCGATGAATTGTTGGCTCCACTAACACCTAAAACTGTTGACTCCACTAACACCTTAAACTGTTGAATGAAGTCATGAATTGCACTGAATCTCAGAAAATAGCTGAGTGGGAGGGTGCATCGTCCACGGATTTCTGTGACCAGCCCTGCGGAGCGCTTGCCGCAGTGTGCCCGGCCTGTGCAGACGCTGGGCCGGGACTGTCTTCCCTGCACACTGGGGGCATCATAGGCCCAGCAAACATTGCGCTGACCCGAGCTTGAATGTCAGCTCTGTCACTTCCCCTGGAGAGGTCACTTCTCAAGGAGTCGATGCCCTTATCATCATTTTGCAGAGAGGGACTCTGAGGCTCTGAGAAGCTGATGGCTTGTCAGGGGCCCACGGTCAGTGGGAACGCGGGGACTTGAACCCTGGTTGATCTGACTCCAGAGCTTGTTCCATTCCCCAGCACACTGCTCGGTCAGTGTGAGCTAAGGGAAGCTGATGACGACTTTGGCAGAGTACAGGGAGAGGGGGGAGGGGTCCCGGGGGTCCCAGTGTCCTGTTTCCCATTTCTCAGCTATGCTCCTGACTCCAGAGCCAAATTCATCATCATATCCTCAGACTGCCCTGACCCCACTGCCAGCCCCGCCCCGCCCCACCCCTGGGCGGTCTCCCCTCCTGCGTTTCCTGTGATGTGAAACAAGCTTGGTAAGGACACAAATGTCCTGGCCTCTCGGGCTGCAGTCTAGGCTGCAACCGTGACCTTGGGTAAGCCTCTTCCTTCTTCTGGCCTCAGCTTTTACATCTGTGAAATGGGAATCTGCCCTTGTCTCAACTGGGTGGGTAAAATTGAACACAAGAAATGATCAAACAATAACTCTACCCATCACAAAGGGCCAAGAGACTCAGAGCAGGGGTTGGGGGTCTGTGGGGGCTGGCCCTCCCCCTCCCCCTCCCCCTCCCCCTCCCCCACAGCTCTGTGGCCTTACAGACAGCTCTTACTCTTCACCCAAGGAAAGGAGCTGGCACACAAGCTGTCCCTAGACAGTCAATCGTTCTGGCTGAGCCTTAGGGATACATTCCACTGTCGTGAACACCAGAATGACCCTAATCCTCCAGGCTGGGGAGGCTGTTGGGATGAGCTGGCCTGCACTTGACCGGTCATGGGAAAAACTGGAAAAGGAGCCGGCTGGGGAGGTCAGTGCATGCAGACATGGTGCACCAGGGGTGGGGCGCTCAGCAGACCGGGAGGGAGGGCAGGGCTCAGCTCCAGTTTGGCCACACATTCCTTTGGGCAAATCCGTTCCTCCTCCTGCTGTCCTGAGCCTCTACCCTGGGTGCCCCCTGCTCAATCCAGCCTGGGCACGTACCCAGGCTGACAGCTGGCACCGTGCCTGTCTAGCTTGCTGCTCTCAGTGGGGTCCCAGCCTACCTTTGTTTCTTGTCTCTCCCTCCTCTCCCACCTCCTCATCCCATCCCATCCCATCCCACCCCATCCCGCATTTCCCACCTGACCCAGGGTCCATCCTCATCCCATGGTGGTTGGAGTAGAGGGTAGTCCAGCTTCTCAGGACTCCATCCTTGGCTGGCGACTCTGAACGACTCTGAACCACCGGGTGGGATGAGCGCCAGGGTGGGGTAAGCTGTGCCTCTGGACAGCGACAGTAGGAGGACCAGGTGACCTTACCCAGAGCAGCCGGGGCTGTGGAGCTCTAATTTATTTAATCAATTCTGGCCCCCAGGCTGGGGAAGGGAAAACGGCAGGATATTAAATCTGTCGCTCTTGCCAATCTGTCATAGGGATGTCAGACCACATTGATTCTCCTCCTCCCGCCTTTATTAACTATCTTCTCCAGGGGGCTAAGGGCTCCGCCAGCCCCAGCCTGGACCCTGCCCAGGAGCTGGCTGCAGATTGCAAGTGGAATGAAGAGACAAGAGGCAGAGACACAAGGACCTTTCCAGGGACA
This sequence comes from Craseonycteris thonglongyai, assembly GCA_004027555.1. Classification (NCBI taxonomy): domain Eukaryota; kingdom Metazoa; phylum Chordata; class Mammalia; order Chiroptera; family Craseonycteridae; genus Craseonycteris; species Craseonycteris thonglongyai. The sequence goes on from PVKE010000289.1 coordinate 110,973, forward strand.
ATTAATGTTTAGAGTTGGGAGGCAGGGACCTGAGGATCATTTGCAATCCAAATCCTTCCATTCATAGATAAGGAAACTGAGTCCTGAGAGCAGAGGGGAGTTGTGTCACGTAACAGCCAGTTAGGAGCAGGGCTGGAGCTAGAAGCCAAGACTCCCGATGCCCAGACCGAGGGTCTTCTTACTCATTTCATCAACATATTTTTCTTGTGTGACTACTAAGTGATGAGAGTATTGATTGCTCATTGGGCACAGTATTGGCTTCCTGTTACTGCCGTAACAAATTATCACAAGCCTAGTAGCTTCAAACTGCACTCATGTATTACCTGATAGTTCAGCTGTCCGAAATGGGTCTCTCTGGGCTAAAATTCCGGGTCATCTGCGTGCTTTCCATCCTGGAAGCCCTAAGAGTCCATCTTTGTGCTTTTCCAGCTTCTAGAGGCTGCCTGCCTACGTGGCTTGGCTTTTGGTCTCTTCCCATGTTTAAAGCCAGCAATGGCTGGTGGAGTCTTTTCTCTCAAATCACTTTGGCATTGACTCTCCTGCCTCTCTCTTCCACTTCAAAGGACTCTTGTGATAACCTCGGACGCGCATGGGTAATCCAAGTTACTCTCCCACCTCTAGGTCCACTCAACAGCAACCTTAATTTCATCTGTAACCTTGACCCCTTAGCTGTGTAAGGCACCCATTCACCTGTTCTGGGATTAGAACGTGGACATCTTTGAGACCATTATTCTGCTGACACCAGGCTGATCAGCAGACCAGGCTCAGCACTTTACATTCAGCAAGTCACCTCATGCTTACAACAACTTGACATGGTCACTCTTAGTTGACCCCGTTGTACAGAGGACAGAACTGAGCCTCAGAGAGAGTGAGACGTGTGAAGCCATACAGCTGGTCAGTGGTGGAGCTGGGATTCAGACTTGGATCCGGTGGAGCCCAGAGGCCGAGTTCACCTCTGCTCTGCTGCACTGGGGTAGGAGGGCAGGGAGGGGTTGCCTGGAGATGGCCTGCTGTGGATCCCCACAAGAAATCTGCCCCTCCGCCTTGGTCCACAGAGTTAGATGGAGCCACACTTTTAAAAAGAGGCATGTGTGGGCAGTCCCCCAGCCTTTGGGAGGCGTTTTCTGCTCTCTGTAATTGAGTGTCCTGCTCTGCCTACCTCTCCCCAGCCCGTTCTCCTTCTTACGATTTATTTGCTCATAAAGTTGAAGACCTTCTTCTCTGGCACCATTTTCTCTGCAGCTTAGACAAATATTTAGCAGCCAGGTCTGACTTTAATTTCCTTAAATATCAGGGGCCCTGGAAGACGGAGAGCCTGCCCATTGGGGAAGGACACGGTGAAGCTGCAGTGGGGAAAATGGCTGGGATGCTGCTGCCCCTGCCCCTGCCCCTGCCCCTGCCGCTGCCGAAGACCACATCTCCCTGTGATCATCCAGGTATGCGCCCCCCAAAACCCAGGTCTCCCCTTCACTGAGGCTGCAAGAAGCAGGAGGTTGCAGATGGCAGGGTTCCGGCAAGTCCCCATACGACTGCCATGATGTTTCCCTTAGCGGCCTGATTCTTTGCCTCATGTTCCTGGGTCTGGATCAGGATCCGGAATGGGAACCCGTCGTATTTTTGTTGTGTCTCAGAGCCTCCGTTTTCTCATCAACAATTTTTTTTAAGTAGGGATAGGTACAGTACCTACCTCATTTTTCTGTTGTGAAGGTCTAATCAGAGAACTCAGGAGCAGCTCCTTGCAGACTGCTGGACATCAGAAGTTGTCAATAAACATTAACTGTTTGTTGTGGGTTGAATTGTGCCCCCACCCCCACCCCCACCCCTAAGCTGACCAGACGTCCTGATTTAAAGGAGACAGAACACAACGGCACTGTCCCGTTTCATACGGGGCGTCTGGTCAGCAGCCTCTTCTCACTGGGCTAACTTCAAGTTGTCAGCAGGCCGACCAGACGTCCCGTTAGAAACAAGACGTTACCGCTGTTTTCTGTCCTGTTTAAAACAAGACATCTGGCCACCCTACCCCCAAATGATATGCTGAAGTCTTAAATCCCCAGGACCCGTGAATGGGAACGTATTTGGAAAATAGGGTTTTGGCAGATGTCATCAAGTGAAATGAAGTCATACAATTCAGGGATGCCGGCCATCGCCAGAGGCTAGAAGAGAGGAGGGACAGGTTCGCCCTCAGCGCTCCCAGAAGGAACCCATTCTGTCAACACCTTGGTTGGGGACTTCTGGCCACCAAAGTGAGAAGAGATTCCCTGTCTGTTGTCTAAACCACCGAGTTTGTGTGACTGTTCCAGGAGCAAGGGGAAAGTAACAGATGTGAGGGTGCAGTGAGAACTCAACACAGGGCTGGGCACAGAGTGGTGCTCGCAGCTGCCAGCGCCCTGTCGGTGCTGACCCTCTGCCTCCACCATCTCTTTCTCCCCCCAGCTCTCCCGGGCAGCCCCATGCTGAGACCCGCGACACCTCATTACTGGGCAGCACGCAGCACAATTTCACCCAGGGACAGCACTGCAAGCCGGGTGATGGATGGGCGGAAACTACTCTTGGCGCCTCCTCGCCCGCCTGGGCCCGGCACATCTCCGAAGCGCCCACAGAGCTGGCGCACAGCACGTTTCACAGCTGAGGTGCACAGATAAACCCCAGCGGAGCCCGGCTGTGCGTCCCCGAGCACATGTCAGGAAATGAGTGGGTCTCCCCGTGGCAGCGCCTCCTGGCTGCCTCCCGCCCTCCCCGGCTGGCTGCCTCACTCCACCTGCTCGTCCCCCCTGCCAGGGCTTTGTTCCCTTCTTCCCTTTGTTTCCTGTTCGCGATAAACTTGATTCATGCCACCCCAGCCGGGCCCTGTCACCCCGCCCAAGGCCGGCTGTATATCTCAGCGATGAGCTGCTGCAACACTTGGCGCCGCGGGTGAAGGCAGGGCTGCTGCAAGGGCGCCGGGCAGGTAGCAGAGCCAGTCGTCTGCGAGGTGCTGCTGAGCAGTGGGCACCAAGGGGCACTCAGACAAGTGACCGTCACCAGGCATTCTCAGATCAACCCTCTCTGCCCGGAGAGCCGACCGTTACGTTGCTCCTGTGTTAGTTTGGGGGGGGGGGGGCTGTCATAACAAAGTCTCACGAGCGCGGGGGGCTTTAAAGACCCAGAAATGGATGTTGTGGAAGGTTGGTGAGTCCTACTCTCTCGAAAGCCTCCCTCCCGGCCTGTCCCGGCTTCCAGTGGGGCCGGCCATCCTTCATCTTCCGCGGCTGCCTCCCTCCAATCTGCCCGACTTCGCATGGCCTCTCGCCTCACGTGTCTGTGTTCACATGTCATGGCCTTCTCCTCCCTGTGTCTCCCGTAGGAGGACACCAGTCTTAGATTAAGGGCCACCCTGTTCCAGCAGGACCTCATCTTAACTATGTCGGCAATGATCCCGGTTCCAAGGCAGGTCACGGTCAATCACTGGTACTAGGAATGAGAGCTTTGCCATAGCTTTGGGGGGGGGGGGGCACAACGCAACCCCTAGCAGCTCCGAAGGCTCGTGGCAGTCTGGTCCCTGCCCCACCCCCTCTACTCATCTCTATCCCTCATACACCTGATGTCCACCATCCCGGGCCACTTGCGGTTCCCTGGCTGTGCCTGCCACAGCTCCATGTGTGCTGCTCCTTCTGCCATGCCCCATGATTCAGCGGGGCTGTCGCCTCTCCCAGCAGCTCTCACTGGCCCTCTGCCTCTGGGTTCCCTTAATGCCCTGCACTTACCTGCACTGCAGCTCCCAGCCCATGGGGTGGTCTTCAGCCATTTGCCAGCCCTCCTCAGGCCTTAGCTTATAGGTTCCCAGTGGGCAGGGTTCAAGTCCCACCTCTGCGTCTCCAGCACATACATGTCCAGGGAATGAATTATTGGATGAAGAATACCATCAAGTAGCATTTATTGAGCACTTACTAGGTCCTAATGTCAGGCACGTTCCTAAGCCCTTTACTTAATACAAACTCACTTAATCCCCACAATAACCCTGCAAGGCAGGTGCTATCATCCCATTTCACAGATGAACAATCTGAGCTCAGGGTGGGGAAGCAAGTTGTGTAAGGTCTAATGACAGGAGCTGCAGAGGTGGAGAGTTGAATCCAGCAGCATGAACGAGGACCTCGCCCGTGCCTTGGAGGGCCCTGCAGCTGAGTGGCGGATAGAAACGCCCTCCAGGGTCCAAGGAGAGGCTCAGAGCCCCGGTGCCATGAGAGGCCAGGGCCCAGAGACGTGCCCCGGGTCTGAGGAGGTGATATTCTGGCACGTTGCCTTGCTGGGGCCCTTTAGCTTATCCCCAAGACAGTGAGCTCCCTGAGCCCAGGCGAGGACTGGGACTCCCCCCATCTCCCCACCCAGTCCCGATGGAGTCCCACTGCAGCGGGCAGAGCCTGGCATCTCCAGGGGTGGATCCATCCAGCTGGGCCTTTGGGCCCTTCTCCATCACTCCAGAGGCCCAGAGACAGGCAGCAGAAGTATGTGCGCCCCAGCTCACCCCAGGAAGGAGGAACGCTTGGCTCTGGGGTCAGACCAACTGCTGCTTCAATCCCAGCACCACCACATATTGGCTGTGTGACTCTGGCCCAGTCCCTTGAGCTCTCTGGGCTCTCATTTCCTCATGTGTACAGTGGAGAAAGACGAAGGAAGCTGTGGCAGAGAGTAGGGGCGGGCGATCAGTTGATGGTGGCCATTAGGTCTGCCTTAGTCTCCTCCTCCCACGGGACTCAACACTGTCTTCCGTGGACACAGCTTCCACTTCCTGTGCATTTAACTCACTTAAATTTTTAACAATTGTTTTTAAAGAAATGAAGCGAAGTGCAGATAAACAGCCATTTAGAATCATGACTCCATAATCCAGGAATCCTCCCTCCCATGCAATCTGTTCAGCGATTGTTTTGCAAAATGGGAGAGAGAACATGGCGGTAACTGCGGTATAAACTCCCAGGGGGGAGCTGAAGGCCCAGCTTCTCCAGATGGGTCTTCTCTCCCCAGAGATGCCAGCATGTGCCCCAGTTTGGGAGGACAACATCCTGAGTCTTGGTGACCTCCAGGAGAGAGGTCTCTGCATGCAGTGCAGGTGGTGGTGGTGGTGGGGGGGGGGGGTGTGGCGCGTGGGGTGGCTGAGTGGTTATCAAGTCTTCAGCTTACTGTTAACATGGCCCGTGGATGCCCTTGGGGGACAGCCATTCCCTTTGGGAAACAGCCATGCCCAGGGTCATTCAAACAATGGCTTTGGAAAGAGCTGTGCTTAGGGTCAAGCTCTGGCTCTATCACTTGCTGGCTGGGTGGCTTCCAGCAAGTCCCTTAGCTTCTCAGGACCTCAGTTTCCTCAGCTGTGAAATAGGTAATAGGATGCTTAGTTAGCTGGGTGGTGAGGACTGGGAGAGAACGCACAGCTTCATTACTGGCCCACGGGGAGCCTGGTCGTCAGGTATCCCAGGTGGAGGAAACAAGTCTGCCGACACATTGCCAAGGGCAAGCTGAGAAGAGAGCCAAGCCTTCCTCAGACAGATCAGGAGTTGTCCCATAGGAGACACATCCCGTAGCCTCTCCCTGGGCGGGGGCATTTGCACTGGGCTTGGGTCAGGAAGAGCTAGATTCCCAGAAGGGAGGGAGACACAGGCATGAAAGCCCAACTCCGGAAGCCACCTGCAAGGACTGTGTACTTAAAGGTGTGTGTGAGGTTCCTCATACCTGGTGTGGTATGTGGTAGGCATGCACTCCACTCGCCCTGCCCTCAGGGCCAGGGTGTAGGGAGTACACACATCACCTCTCACAGGGCTTGCCACACAGTGGGTGCCAAATACATACCCTCCTCCCGCCTGGATCTGCACATAGTAGGTGCTCAATACACATTCCTGTCACTCAAGGAGGTGCTCAAGGAGGTGCTCAAGAAGGTGGTAGGTGCTCAATCCACGTTGCCCTCACCTGAGACGTGGCATAGTCGCGCTCTGTTATACACCCGTGACTTTCCCACTCTCCTCTTTAAGAGCTGGGGCTGTTACCACACCTCGTCTCACCCAGGGCTGGATGCACATGGGTGCTCAGTAAATGTGGGCTGAATGGACCTCGCCCCGCCTCCCTCCCAGCCAGGCTGAGCACAGTGAAGGGGACAGGAGAGCAAGCTGAGGGAGGACAGCGTTCCCAGGTCCTCGGAACGCGGCTTGATGTGTGAGCTCCTTGGGTTTAGTGAAGGGCCTGGGAGGTCGTTTGGGAGTACACTCTGTAAAGAATGACCTTGCCTGCACATCGAGATCACCTGCTGGACATTCAGAAGTCTGGCTTGGAAGGAAATAGTTATTATGTGAGGTCATGGAGGTGTCAGCTAAGGCTATGGTGGCAGTCAGCTTTGCAGCATCTAAGTGCATCCAATCAACACATCGTACACTTTAAACATACACACTGTCATATACGTCAACTCTATCTCAATAAAGTCCTGCTGCCTAGAACTTTATTGAGATAACTCAATACATCTCATTGATCTGCCACAGCTCGGATCAATTAAATCAGAATCTCTGGGGTAGATCCAGGCATCAGTGATTTTCCAAGCTGCCCCGGGTGATTCACACGTGCAGCCAATTAGAGAAATTATGGGGGACCTTGTGGAACATGCAGATTCCCATTCAGCAGGTCCAGGATGGAACTGAGTCTGCCTTTTAAACAAATGCCCGGGTTTGCCGATGCTACTGGTCCATGGACTGCGCTTTGAGAAGTGAGGTCCAGAGCAGAAAGGACCTGCTCGGCTCATCTCTGAGGGGTGGGCACACTTCAAGACATTTTGGGCCTCCTATTTGTAAGCCCTGCCTCCCTGTTACCTGTGCTACCTGCATGCCATCCTGATCTCACTGTTTCCATTTTCTCTGTAGCCCTGGCTGGGGGCATCCAGGGACTACTGCCAAGCTCACTGCCCAAGTGTAGCCCCTGCAGGCCCCCAGCTGCTTCGTCAGATGGGAGCCAAGCCCTCCACCTGCCACTGCTCATTTCCTTCATTTCCATTCCGGTCTTTAGCAAACACCAGCAGACATGATAGATTTCTTTGTTTGCAAAACCGGCTGCAAGGCTGGGAATTGACATCTCCTTTGTCCTGTTGCAGCCTCTGTCTCCCGCTGTCTTTTTGCACCATGATGTCTCCTTGCCAGTTGCCCACAAGGTATTTCAGCCAATCATGCACTGATTGAACACCTACAGTGTGCAAAGTGGATAATCGTTTGCTCTATGACCTTGAGCAAGTCTGTGACTCATCCTGACGCAGTAGCTTGTGGGTCGGGACTTTGTGTTAGTCACCCTAGTGTCCTCAGAGCTAGGGCACTACCTGGCAACTAGGCTGTGCTCAACCAGTGTGTGTTAAATAAATGCAGGTGAATGAATAAAGTTGGACCTCTCAGAGCCTTGGTTTCTTTGCCTGTAGAATGGGAGTGGGAAGGGGTCTATTTTTGTAAGAGGCTTATTATTGGGGAGGCCTCCAGTCTACAGGTAGATAAACTGAGGCTAAGATATACAGGTAGCAAGTCATTGGGGAAATTTGAACTAAAACCTAAGTCTATTACTCTCAGGAACCTCCATTCAGGGCAAAAGAGTCATTTTTCTTCTAAGAAAAAGTAGCCAGGCCAGGAGTGACACGATCCAGGAGCTGTGGCCAGGCAGAGGTCCCTGTGGGCTCGAGAAGAACAGAGCCCGGGGCAGCCCAGCCCTGGCAGAGGGGAGAGGCTCCAGAGCCAGGTCAGTCAATGGCACCTTTGACGATTATCACAGCAGGTGGAGGAGCCAGAGTGAAGTGTGAGCCTTCATTCCCTTTGCTGAAATATCTGCTCCAAAAGGTCAGCCAGCAAGCATTGGACACTGATGCCAAGCTGGAGGTTGGCACACTGAGCCATGTGGCTGGCTCAGGAGTCCAGTCTGGGGCAGCCTTCTCTGCCAGCCAAATGCAGCCCTTCCAAGAGGCATCCTCACTGCCCACCTCGCCCTCTGAGCGTCCTCTGCGCTTTCCAGACCCTTGTTTGCAGCCGTCTCTCCTAACAGCACAGCCTACATGGTTTCAGGCCAATGCAGACCCCATCTCCTCCTGGGTGAGGGACGAGAGCATGGCACGTAGAAATTCAGCCATGAGGGCTATTGGTTGGTGGCATTGCTGAGACCTGGAAGTTGGGATTGGGCATCTCATTGTACCCAGCTCCCCCAGGCCAATCTACAGGCTAGTGCCCAGTGTGCTAGGAGCTCCTGGTAGAGGGCAAAGGGGCTGGCACCAGTGGGGGTGCATAAAGGGATTTTGGCTTCTCCTCTTCTCCACATCCATAGATTTGGGCCCCTCCCTATATTCCTCTAAGTCTCTAAGGACTTCAACTCTCTGAGATTCAACAGATTTATGAATTGAAGCATCCATCCTTGGCTCTAGGTGTTCAAAATTCTATGATTATAGGATACCAGGTTTGTTTCATCAAGACCCTCAGTTGCAAGTGACAAAAAACCTGTCCCACCTTGTCTCAGAGCTGAAAAGTGCAAAAGTAGAACAGGACTTGAAGCATAACTTGATCCTAGGGGCTCAAATCAAGTCTGTCCCTCCGTTCATGGTGAGGTTGTCACATTTATTCTTGGAATTGACATGGTAGCATGATGGCTGCTCGTAACCCCTCTGTTTCAAGACCGGGAGGAAAAATAGTCTCTTCCTGGCTTCCTCCAACTCCTCATATCAGGCCCAGCGATTTGACAAAAAGTCCAAGACTGAATTTTTATTGGCCTGGATTGGCCATAAATCTATCCCTTAACCAATCAACGTAGCCCAGAGGATGATAGGCTATTCTGATTGATTGGCTTAGGCCTAAATCACACGGACGTCCTCCCCATACAAATCACATGGGCTGAAGAGGAATGGTGGTTCTCTAAGAAATGGTGGTTCTCTAAGAAAACTGGTGGGCTGCTACTAAAAGAACGGTGTGTAGATGCAGGAAGGCAAAAATGAAAAGGTTCCCGACACTGAGGTTCTGAGGCTGTACAGATAAGTGATCCTGTGAGAACTTGATTCAGGGTTTTGAGGGCGCCCTAAAGCTCACCTCTCAGATTTGGGACCAAGAGCGGTGCTAGAAGCTGAGGGTGAATTCAAGTCTGCCCTGCTCCTCACCCTGCCAGACTTCAACTATGTTCCCCTTTACTCTTCCTTTACATTTAAGTCTGGGGACCTAAGTGTTCCCTTCACATTTCTCCTCAGTTATTTGCAATGAGCATGGCGATGTTTCTGGTGGGAAAGGCAGAGAGTGAGCTAAAGGCTCTACAAATAGTGGCTGCAGGGAAACGAAGCTGGGGGTTCCTGTCTTGTGGCTTTGGGGAGGAGTCAGCTATCCATTTGAGTCTGAGAAGGAAGGTGGAGGCACAAACACAGCACAGAATTATTGATCTTGCCATGGTTGCGTGGTTTACAGGGTCTACTTCCTCGCTATTTGACTTTGGACTTCACCAGGTGACTTGCTCTGGCCAATGGGGTGGTAGCATATATGGGAGAAAAGGCTTGAGATGTGTTATGTGGTTGTGTCGGCCCTCTAGCACCCCCTGCCTTAGCCAGAAAAGGACCCTGAACTGGGTAGCCACAGCCCCTTGCAGGACACAGGGAGCCGTCATGAGCTTGCCCACCACCCAAAGCGGACCACCCGAAGCGGAGCTCTCCCGTCAGCTTCTAGACCTGTGAGCCAAAGGTCAGTGTTCATGTTAAATGCGCCTGAGCTATTGAAGTGCCTTGTTACGCAGCAGTATTGTGGCTGTAGCTGACTGATAAAGATAGCAAGGAGGATCAGAGACTCTGGGTAACTGAGAAGAGTATGTGCAACATCCCAAATCGATTGCTGGGATTTGGGGGACCCCACAGGATTAGGAGGTGGGAGCCCAGGTTCTGTAGTCCTCCCACAAAGTGCCATGTGATCATGGGAAAACCGTCTCTTCAGTGAGCCTTAATTGTCCCATCTCTAAAATGGGAAGAATAATGTATGAGCCTGACTTCTGAGCTCAGCAGCCAGGTCCTGGAGCAGATGGTTTCAGAAGTTCAGGCTCTGACGCTGCCTGGGATCTGCCCCTACCCTGCCCCCAGCCCTTGCCTGGGAAGTGGTCCCTGTACAGAGTCTCCGTACCCCCTCACACTCCGTGCGTCCGCATACCACAAGCTCTATATAGAGCCCAAGTCAGGCTGTGATAAATGCAGAAATAGATGTGTGAAGTTGTTCTAGGAGCAAAGAGGAGAGAGCTGAAGACTCCGAGGGTGAAAGAGCGGGGGTAGGTTCGGGGGTGGCTTCATCCTAGAAGGATGAGTCATGTGTCAGCTGATGGAGAAGACAGCATTTCTGGCAGATGGAATGACGTGAGTGGAGGCTGAGAGGCATGACGGAGCTGGCGCGTGTGAGCCACAGCCTCCCTTGTCAGCTAGGGGCTGAGTCAGGCTGCTGGGGGTGGGGAAGGGCCCTGCCAGTTGATGGGGCTGGAGAGAGGCCCTTAAGGAAGAAAGGCCTCGATGCCGCCTCCAGGATCGGGGCTGTGTCCTGCGGGCAGTAGAGAGGGCTGGGGGCAGGGCGCTCTTGGGGCAGCAGGTCATGCTGTAGGGGACAGACAGAATTGGAGGGGCTTCCTGGTGCCCTGGGAGCTCTCCTGACTCCTCCAGCCCCACATCCCAGGCTCAGGGGAGAATAAGGCCTGGATTCAGGGCCTTTGTGGCACCACGCCCTGGGGACCCTGCAAAGTGAGCAGGTGTGGGAGCGGGAAGATCCGGGAAACCTGCTGGATTTGAAGAGGAGTCTTTTTGAAATAAATGACAGAGTGGGAAAGGGCTAGTTTCCAGCTCAGACAAGAGGAAGCAAGAGGGTAGGGAGGTGAGCTCCTCTGAGTCACAGCATCGGAGGGGACTGACTGAGCCTCAGATGTGGCCACAAGCCCCATCCTCTTACCTCTCATGCATGTGGCCACAATGGAAACCCCCTAGGCCTGGCAATTAGTCAGACCTGGGTTCAAATCTTGGCTCTGCCACTTACTAGGTATGTGATCTTGGACTAGTGATTTAACTTCTCTGGTACCTCTTTGTAAAACAGGGACTATAATATGGACTTTCTGAGATTGTTGTGAAAAGTTCAATCATAATAGCTGACATTTAGTGAGCACTTATGTCTAGGCACTGACCTCAAGACTTTCTATGCACCCCTAACACTGCAGCACAGCCTTAGGAAGTAGGTACTATTGTAAACCCCCTGTACAGGTGAGGAAACTAAAGCACAGAGAGGTTATGTGAATTGTCTAAAGCCACACAGCTAGTCAGTGGCAGAGCCAGGATTTGAACTCAGGTCGTCTGGCTCCAGGGCTTATGCTCCGAACCTACATGCTCTATAATCAGGGGTCTCCAAACTACGGCCCACGGGCCTCATGGAGACCTTTTTATCTGAATAAAATAATATTAAATAAATAATTAAAAACAACATCTATGTTTTGATTCCTTTTTATTTGGACCTTGAGTGTGTAGTCGGCCCCCAAACTGCTGTTTGATAGTTAATGCGGCCCGCGGGCTGAAAAGTTTGGAGACCCCAGGTCTATATGAAGTGATGTGAGCAATTTACACATAGGACACATACAAAAATGCTGGCTATTGCCATGTAGTTTAAATCCTACCAAAAATATCTGGGAGAACTAACAGCTCCTGGGAAATGGGGTTCACAGAGTCCTCCACAGGCTCAGGGGAGTACGTGTCTCTAAGTTGCCTTGACCGGGAACAAGATAGAGCAGGATGATGGCATTGCCTGACGACGGCTGCATGCCACACACACCACATACCCTGTCTAATTGGATCCTCACCACCACCCCCGGAGGTCAGTCTTGTCTCCACTTCACAGGTAAGAAAATGAGACTCAGAGTTGAGGCAACTTGGCCAACAGCTATAAATGGACTCATCTGTCTGATGCCCAGCTCCATTCTCTCAACCACCTGCACTGCGGGCCCCTTAATTTTTCATGGGTTAGAGTGACAATGATCACAAACTCCTCAGGGCAATAGGGGAAGTCCGCTGCACTTGGCCTAGTAATGCTCGGTCCCACGTGTACTGGTCTGGTTCCGTTTTCCTGATTTAGCAAACATGACGAGTGCCCGCCGAGCCCAGACTGCTGATACCAGACACCAGGAGGGGCAGGAGTGGAAGGCACAGAGAACGCAGCCATCAGGGTGGGGAGATGAAACCAGCTTCGAGTTTAAAAAAGAAAAAATCAAAAGAAAGCATCTGCCCAGCAATCCGTCCAAGGCCGAAAGAGAATGGGTCGCTCCACCTCAGACCTGCTCACCCCACATGTGACCAGGGGCTACTGTCCCCAGTAGAGCAAAGGGACAGAAGGGTGTGGGCTCCAAAGTCAGCTGGGCCTTACAAACCTTGACCTCTCTGAGCTGTTTTCCTGACTCGTAAAAGGGAGATGATTATTTTCCAAGGGCTGTTGTGAAGACTAAAGTGTAAAATGCTTGATACGGGGCTAATTGCCTAGTAAGTGCTCAGGAAATATTTGCTGTGGTCACTATCCAGGAAAGGAATCAGTGTAAAGAAGGGAAGGCAGGGCACTTAGGAATGTGGGGACAGAGACAAAAAAGAAAGCAAGGAGCCAGGAGGAGGGCAATGCAAGGGGAGAGGGAGAGGAAGGGGATGAGATGGAGCAGGGGGGGGGGCAGGACACTTGCCCTGGCCCAGCTCCCCCACATGACCAGCTGCGCTGACCTGGCCCCAGCTGCTCCCCGGCGTGCTCCCAAAGACTACTCATGCGTTCCTCCTGCGTCCTGCCGGCACATCTGCCGGGCGTAGATTACAGGGAGAGCAGAACAGCTGTCCCTACGACGTGCCCAGCTGCAAAGTGACAGCCCAGAGGTGTCATGAAAGACATAGAGGCCTTGGAGGGGTGGGCAAAGGGCAGTCCTGTGAGGAGGCAGCCACACCACTCCAACCAGCCACCCTGGGCCTCAGCCTCCCCATTGTACATGAGGAGCTAGGGGGTGACCTGGCATTTTGTGTCAGGGATGCCAATCCCGTGGGGTGTCCACAGCCAGTGGTCCTGGCCCCTGCATCTTGAGCCACAAGGTATGGGCATGAGCTTGCCCTCCTGGGTCCTGGAAAGTGTCCTGTCATTTGGCCCAATGGCCTTTCTAGTTTCCATGGTAGATTGCATCAGACAAAGCGATTCTCAAGTTGGAACGTGAGCTAGGTCTCAGAATGCCTAACCCTGCGTGATCAGGGCTTAGAGAGAGGAAGTGCCTTTCCAAAGGATGAACAGGGAGCTTTGTTGTGTTGTGTCTTAGACCTAAGGTGAGACCTGAGTGTCACAGCAGGGCACTCAGAGAGGCGGCCCCCAACAGGGGCCTAGTTCACTAGGGCGCAGAGGGGAGCAGATAAATGTGGTGTCTTCAATATCAGGCAAACCTTGGTTCAAATTCTTCCCATGCTGACTCTTTCTGTGACCTTAATGAAGTCCCTTAACCTCTCTGACCTTCCGTTTTTTCCACCTGAAACATGGGAATAATAGTGTGGCAAAGGGGATGACAGGATGGTTCAGTGGGTTGAGCACTCAGCTTGCAGCCCCAGAGTCTGAGGATTGAATTCTGACCCCGGCCCATGCAGAACCATATGCTGAACTGGGCTGTGCTTCCCATGTGGGAGGTCCCCAGATCGGTTCTCACTGGGAAGAACTCCATGCGGGAGGCTCCATGCAGGAGGCCCCGGCCTAGTTTCTACCTGCACAGCCCTGCGCCCACCTGTGGAATGAAACTATGTAGAAAACCAATGACGTGCAACTGTGGAGACCACTCTGGGCCCCCCCCCCCTTCTCTCTCTGTTTGTCTGTCTGTCTCTCTGTCAAAAACAATAAAAATAAATCTTAAAAGTAGTGTGGCAAAGAACTTGGGCTGTCGAACCAAACTGCCTGCAACTGAGTCCTCCATATTTACCTGCTGTGGGACCTGAAGCAACTTACTCTCTGAGCCTCAGTTTCCTCCCCTGGAAATGAGGATGATAAGATGACTCACCTCATGGTGTGGTTGTGAGTTTAAATGAAGCAATGTCTATACCCCGGGACCGGCAGTCCATGCATGCTGGCCATTAATTATTATGGGTGCTGATGTGTGGTCAGTAGTATCTCTTGCTGCACAAAAGGTATTTTACCTGCCTGGGCCCAGATGAGCTGTCACCCAGCCCCTCATTCTCTCTAGGTCAGGGGCCCTAGCCACAGAGTTCTCTGGCGCCGACTATGCCCTGCCCTGCCCTGCCCACACTGCATGTGCTGGCCTCGGGCTGGCACTGGGGCAGCCCGTCAGACGTGCACAGATGTCTGACTGGGAACACGCCAGAATAGCTCATTCCTGCTGTCATTGCAGCCTGGTGGTCAGGGCTAAAGCTGGCCTGGTTCCTGGCGCCAGTGGGTCAGCCAGGCTGACTCGGGCAAGGGGACGTGCTGGCCAACGTGTGCCAGGAAGCCGAGGCCAGAGGGACAAAGGGGCAGGTCAAAGTAGGAGCGTGGGGCTGGGGCTCCATGCTGAGTCATGGAAGAGCCAGGAGCCTTGGCGATTCCTGAGGAGGGGCTGGGAGACAGGACCTACATGTGGCCCTGCCCTCTAGTGGGTGGCCGGCCCCACAGGCCCCCCAGACACCTCCGCCGGGTGTAACTGAGTTATTCTTGGACCCCAGCATTACCACCACCTCCAAGGATCCAACTCAGTGGCCAAGGTCACACTCCTCACTCATCCCTTTACCCTCAGCTCCACCAGGAGGGTTAGTTAGGCCAGTGTCAGCCACTGTCCGTGGTCCTGAACCCCCAACAAGCACTGCGGAGGGCCCCTCTACCCAGCCTCTCCTGGGAGTTCCGGACCAGGTGATGATCTTTATTTCCTGTCTCTGTGGTTTCTTTTACCAGCGCAGAACCAACAGATGGGTGGCTTTCGGCTTAACTATGTGTGTAACTGGTTTCGTGTCCTTTAGAGGTGCCATTTCATTGACCCCGGCTGCCATTCATCCCTTTGAAAAATTGGGAAATCCATATTCCCCATGGCCTTCTACTCATTCTAAACTCATTCCTTCTGCCCATATTCTCCTGGAAGGTCACCATTAGAGGGGGCCCTAGAGCTCATCTAGCCTCGTGTCCTCATTTGTCAGAGGCCAGAGTGGGCAGGGCACCAAGACCACAGTGTAAGTTAGAGCAAATCTGTAGCTCTCTGCTCCCCATCTACCTCATTCCTCAATGCCCCTCACCCCTCCTCCCCTGCCAAGCGGGAGCATGGACTCTCCTTCCAGGCCTCTCTCCATATCGCACTCAGCAGCTCCCTATTACTTCCACCCCACTCAGGGCCACCCACTGCGCCGACACGTGCTTGGGGAGGGGTGACCACCATCCCCACTTTACAAGTAAGGAGATGAGCTAAGAGACATGAAGAGGTTTCTCCAAAGCCACAAAGCCATTATGCAACTGAGACGAGAGTAGGACTTTTGGGGTCATTCTGACCTCTGCCTTTTAAGTCAGTGCTAACAATCAGGCCCTCAGGGAATCCACTTGAAGCCCAGCCTGGAGGTTTTATTCTCTCCCATACAGTGGGGCAGCCTTTGGCTAATGCCACCCTGTCCAGATCTTTGGCAGGGCCCTGCTCTTCCCTTCCAGCGCTTGGGCCCTGCTCTGGGCAATGCCCCTCGGAGTCTACGCCTTCCTTGACTTTCACTCTTGAAGGCCTCAGCAACATTTGATCTTGTCCAGATGTTGGGGTCAGAGCAAGGTCCCTAGAAACATGGGTGGGGGGTGAGGGGCCTGTCTTGTTGGGAGAGGATTATGCCGCAGCGTGAATACTGATGAAGCTGTAATTGGCTCCCTCTTTCAGACCCTGGGTGTCTGCGGGCCCAGGCGCTGGGCTAATTGTTGCAGGCAATTAATAACTTGGATTGTATTCACTCTATAGTGCAGGCTGCTTGCTTCCTTGGAGGAGGCAGGCAAAGCTGGGACGGAAAAGGCCCGGCTGCTTGCAGCGTTCCAGAGGAGGCTGCCGGCAGTTCGGCCTCCCCCTGGCCCAGCCTGGCCCTATCACCCTTCCCCAGGCCTCTCGCTCTTCTCTTGGATTACTGCCCCACCCCCAAATTCCCACTCACCTCCTGAACAGAGCTCCAGGAAGAATGGGGCTGGGGAGAAGGAAGATGCTGACTTTGGGAAAAGCTCAGGACTAAAACCTGGGAGGCTTAGGTCCAGCCTAAGCTCTTCCACTAACTTACTACATGACCTTGAGTGGGAAATTCATTCACCATGAATTTGGGTAAGTTTCCTGAGCTCCTTTGCATCTATTATGTCACATGAAGTGCAACCAACCCTGAAAGTCATGGGAATGGGGGTTGATCATTCTATCAATCATAATCTCTAACTATGTATAACTAACTATATAACTGTAGATCACTATAGAAATGACTAATTACCACCTGCAAAATCTGTGCCTCACCTCAGCTGAAAAGATAATTGCAGGCATATTATACGAGTAGGCAGAGGTCATTATACTCCCATTTTGCAGCTGAGGAAACTGAGTCTCAGAAATGAAGTGACTTGCCCAAGGACATACAGTTAGTAAAGGCACATAGAAAAGTCAGACTCAGTTTTCTAAACCTGGAGCTCTTTCTAGTATTCCCAGTTCACTTGCCTGTCCTCATTGGCTTCCTGGAGGAGGAAAGATTGGAGGTTGGAACCAAGGAAGGGCTCTAAAGTCAGTGTGTTAGGAGATTGAAGAGAGAATTACTAGTTAATGTCATTACTCTATTCCCTCATTCTAGGACAATGAAAAACTGTCTTAATCTCCTGTACTTTATTTTATTTTTTAATTTTTATTGTTTTTGACCTAGAGAGGAAGAGACAGAGAGACGGGGGAGGGCCCAGAGCAGTCTCCACAGTTGTACGTCATCAGTTTTCTACATAGTTTCACTCTGCAGGTGGGCGGGGCCCGCACAGGGAGGAAATTGGGCTGGGGGCTTCCCACCTGGGAAGCTTGCCCTGGTGAGAACCAAGCTGAGGGCACACCCCAGTTCAACATATGGGTCCACACGGGCCAGGGCCAGGATTCGATCCTCGGGCCCCAGGGCTGCAAGATGAGCGCTCAACTTTCTGAGTCATCCCGGCTTCCCCTCTACTGTATTTTAAAAGGTAAATACCCTACCCTTCCTCATATACTCTTCCCTGCAGCGGTTCAACCATCTAGCGGGAGGACTTGATTTGTATACAGTCCCCTTACCAGGGCGTGGGCTAAGGAGTGAGAGATGTTATGACTACTTCTAGGTACCCTCTTGTCCAGCAGGTAAGAAGAAGAAGAGAGAGGAGGAGCTAGTATTTATTTGGAGCATGGTTTATGCCATGCATTGTGCTAAATGATGTCTCACTTAATAAACTCTTCATAACACTACTATGAGATAGGTACATTTACCGTCCCCATTTTATAGAGGAGATGACTGGGGCTCAGCACGGTGAAGTGACTTTCCCAAGGTCACTTAGCTGGTCAGGGGTGGAACATATATGGCTTCACTGGGAGTGGTGGGATCAGTGCTGAGCTCAGAGCATCAGACACAGTTGGAGAGAAAACAGAAATAAAGGGCTGGGAGTTGAGGACAAAGCAGCTTTTATAGCTCAAATCCCTCACAAAAGAGGGCTTTTCAATTAGTTGTAAAGACAGAGTACAAGGGAAGCCGCTTATGGGCACCCAGAGGCACTGAAATAAGACCCAGGAAGAACTTCCAGCACTGAGGGGAGGGTCGGCAGGGGCCAGTTGGGCAGATCATTTGGCCATTGAAGTCATTTTTAATGAACACATGGAGGTAAAAGGGGGGTCCCCTCGGGTTGAGCCTGAGTCCAGCATTCCCAGACCCCCCTGTAAACAGGACTCCTGCCAGCAGAGAGGGAAGTGGAGGGAAGGAAGCCTGAGGATGAGGCCCCAGGAGGAGGATTCTCATGACTTGCACACCCGCGCCAGCTCCCGCTGCCACCGCCG
The DNA here is from genome assembly GCA_004027555.1 of Craseonycteris thonglongyai. Lineage (NCBI taxonomy): Eukaryota > Metazoa > Chordata > Mammalia > Chiroptera > Craseonycteridae > Craseonycteris > Craseonycteris thonglongyai. The sequence goes on from PVKE010000289.1 coordinate 128,964, forward strand.
GTTCCACTTTATGGCAGGCATATTTCAAAGGCCCGGTTCCATTTGCATTTTTAAAACCGTGCTGATGGCCTGGGAAAATTGCGTTTTCCCAGTGTTCCTGGGTACCACAGCACCTCCTCCCCCACGCCCCGGGGCCTCTGCCCCCCCCCATGCCCGGAAGGTCCCCCACCAAGGGCAGAGCGAGCCCCGCCCCCACTGGAGAGACCAGCTGGGGGTCCCGGGAGGCCAGAGAGGGCTGCGGGGAGGATGCAGCAAACGTGGCCACAGCTATGGCCAGCGGGGCGGCATGAAGCTAGGAGCCCAAACTACCACCAAGAGTTCCCAGGGGAGTGGGGGCTGAGGGTGGCAAGGCCTCGTGGGGCCCATCAATGGCGCTCCCTGTGGATTTGTTGGACTCTGAGGAACAAGGCAGGAGCCATGGGGAACTTTGAGGAGGCTCTTGAAAGCTTTCAAACCAACCGAGGAGAGTAAGCCATTCACCCAGTGAAGAAAGCCGTGTGCTCAGCTGGGCTCGGGAACATTCTCTGTGTCTCCCTTGTTGCTCCTTTCAAACTAGATCTTTTCCTGTTCGCCCTCCCACAGCCCCACGGCCCCTGCCTGCCTTCTGGGAGGAGGCAAGGGGGACTGGACGTTCGCAGGACGGTTCTGGGGCTGTCTGTTCCTCTGGACTTGGATGTCAGATCTGGCCTCTGATCTCCGGCCAGCAACACATACACTCGCCACCTCTCGGGAGAGGTCTCCTGTCCCTCTCTCCCCTCAACGCTTCGTGCCCGGAGCTGCTCCCAACATCAATGTCTCTGTGGCCAGACAGAGCCACTAGGAGTCCCGACAGGCATGGTCAGCCTGCCAGTGTTTCCCTGATGATCCCAAGTCATGGGTGGTGGGTGCGGGGACAGGGACACCGGCTCAGGCCATTGGCTTCTGCATAGATAGGCTCTCAAGGCATCCAGGGCCGTAAATACCAATGTGTCCCATTGGCACAGCTCATGGGGACTGCAGATCAGAGAGTAGGGGCTCCACTTAGCACCTTGACGTTCGAGGGGCCCCAAACTCGGCTTTCCTTTCTTAAAAAGAAGGGCCGGGAAAACTGATACAGGATGAGCGCCTGCCTGTGGGGATGGCGCTCGGTGCTCCATTCTAGAATTCTCCTGTGTCCTCATTTCCCCCATAAGCTGGGAAGCTTCCTGAAGGCAGGGCTTGTGCTTCGCCTGTCTGTCTTCTCTGCCCCTCCCTCAGCACACACTCTGAGGAGGTGCCCTAAACTCCTGGCTCATCCCCGACACTACAGCGGCAATGACCTCTCTCCTTTCTGGCTTCCATGGATAAAACCCCTCGGTCCTGCAGCGTGGGGCTGGCTGCTGGTCCTCTTTAGAGACACCCCCCTGACTCCCCCTGGGTGACGCCAGTGACAATGTCCTCTGAGCCCCGATGGAGAGAAATGGGCCGGGCCATGGCTCCCAGCTTCTCCTGGTGGCCTTCCTTCTGGGGGTATCAGGCAGACTGTGTGCTAGAGCCTGGGGGATGCGGGAGCCCATGGGCTGCCATGGTTCTGGTCTCTGGTGCCAGAAGCCTGCGCTTGGAAGAGAACAGGGATGCCCTCGAATGTCCAGGAGGCTGGTGACTTGCCAATGCTGGGTGCACTGGGAGAGGAACCTAGGAAACTCGGGCCGGGGCAGGAGGCCAGGAGTGGGTCCTTTGCAGGAACGGGGACTGACCCCAGGGGTCGCTGCGCCGCTCGCCGCCCCCTCCAGCCGCCGGGAGCGCAGCTGTACCACCTCGCTGCTCCCGCAGGGGGAGCGGCGGCCGCGGCGGCGCCTGGCGGCGGGCTCCCGACACAGCCGTGCGCGGCAGAGCGCAGGCCCTCGCCCGCTCCTGACGCGAGGCCGGGCGGCGCCGAGGCCCGAGGTGCCGGTGGCTGAAGGCGGGGCGCGGGTCCACAGCCAGCTCGGGACCCCCCCACACCCCGTGGTAGGCGCCGGGACCCAAACAAAGGCGGGCGGCGGATAAAAGGCGGCGGAACTGAGTGCTCCCGCTGCGCGCTGGGCACGGGGATCGCACCAGGCTGTCCGCGGTCTGTGTGCCCGGGAGCAGAGCTGGGAACCCCGGCCTCCTGCGGCTCTGAAGAGCTCCTCCTGTGCCTCCCGCGAGGGGACGAGTCCTCAGGGCTGGGTGGCTTCAGACCCCGGCTCCGCGGCTCCGCTGGGCCAGCCGAGGTGAGTGCGACCGCCACCGGGCGCCACCCGGGCCGGGGCTGGGGGGTGCGTTGCTCGGGGGAGCCGGGCAAGTCCTCCGCGCCGCCTGCAGCCCAGCCTGCGCAGGGCAGTGTGTGAAGTTCTCTGGCTCCCCAGCCCGGGAGGCGGGCCTCGGAACCCACCACCCCGAGGACGCCGGCTGCGGGTGGGCAGAGCCCAGAGCTGGCCCCGCGCGGCCGGTCCCCAGCCCCGCACCAACTCCCAGCGGGCCCGAGCAGCCTCGCTCTGCACCGACCAGCTCGGTGTCCGGGAACCCGCGGGTGGATGACTGGTTCCATAAAAGTTGAGCGTGGATCCGAACCCGCCCCAGATCGGGCTCTTGGCCCGGCTAGAGCTGAGGGAGGGGACGGGAAGAGGTTAGTGACCTCCTCTCCATCCCCTCCCTACCTTAGCTCACTGTGCCCTCAGCGGGACACCCCCGAGCCCTGGGGCCCAGTTAACCTGTCTGCGTGTCTAGCCGGGGGCGCGGGAGCTCTTGGGCAGACCCGGCGGGCGATGGAAGCCCAGTGCGCGAGGGTGCCCTGCCCCTGCCCCTGCCCCTGCCCCTGCCCCTGCCCCTGCCCCTGCCCCTGCCCCTGCCCCTGCCCCTGCCCCTGCCCCTGCCCCTGCCCCTGCCCCTGCCCCTGCCCCTGCCCCTGCCCCTGCCCTGACGCCAGTGAGGGTGGAGGTGGGTGGGCAGTGGGCGCTGAGGATGGGGGAAGGTTGGTGGCGCGAGTGGCACCGAGTCCCAGGAGTCAACTGCAGCCGCTGGGAGAACTTTTCCCAACTCCCCCGGGGCGGGGGCCCGCGGCCGGGCTAGGAAAGCGCCTCTGTGGAGGTTTCCTTTACTGGGCTCCTCTGCCGTGGAAGCAGGTGCCAGCTCCCTGCAGTCCCTCCCCTCCCCTCCCCGCCCTGGGTCAGCACCGGGGACAGCGCCCCAGGAGCCGCCTTGCAGACTCACTCTCTCCCGTGGGCCCTACGGACCCACGCGCACACTCACAGCTCTACAGACCACCCACAAACAGTCCCCACGCAGATTCATAGGCCCCTCACGCAAATACACATCACCCACAGTCCACACAATCTGCACACACACGGATGATCCACACACACGTGGGCAAGCTCCGATCTTCCCACGAGCACCAGTAATCTGCGCAGCATCTTCACTCCAGGTCCTGCTGTCTCCAGACACCTGAATAAGCCCCAGACTCCAGAGCTCACCGCAGGGTGCCCACAGGGATACCTAGTGACTCATAGAGCCTCTCAGGCTCCCGGCTCGCACACAGCTCCCCCCACCCCCACCCCCAGTCCTGGGGGAGCAGAGGGTGTGAGAAGAGACCCTTCTCCCACCCCAGGGCAGGCAAGAGCCAGAGCATTTGCCGAATGGAAGGAGGAAGCTCTGGCCCAGTAGAAGCTGGGACCAGTAGCCCACCCTTACAGAATCTTGGTTTAAGGCTCTGAGTCCCTTTTGCTGAGTGCACTGGCCCACTGGCCCGAGCCTTCTTCAGACCCTACTCCAGACAAGTCTACATCCAGGGTCTGCACCCCAATCTCTGCATCATTCTTTGCATGCACTTTCTGTGTCTTTGTTTCCCTGCTCTGTTTTCCTCCCCCACGTTTATCTTACACACACACACACACACACACACACACACACACACACACACACACACACACACACCTTATTCGTCTTTTCCAGTTCCTCCTTCCCAGTCGCCTTCACTGTCTCCAACTTACCTTCAGTCAGTCTACTACCATGTGGGCACGGTTGACCCTTCAGGGGAGCTGATGCCTTTCTTCAGGTAGATTCTGCACCCCCACCCCTCTCTTTTGATGTCTGATTCCCCCCCCCATCTACCCATGACCTCAGCAGTTTCTACCCCCTCCCCAGGGAAATTTCCAGGGCCAGATGTGCCAGGACCCCCCCCATCTTTTCAAGGGGCCAGGGTGCCTAGGCTCTGGAATCCCAGTGACTCCATTCTCACCTCCCTGCCAATTCAGCCTTTGGCCCGTGCGGTTACCAAAGCCCTGGCCTGCCAGTTGACACCTGGCCTGCTCTGGCCCCTAAAACCCAGAAATAAAGATGGAGGAATTGTCTCAGCGTGATGTGGGGGAAGGTACACTGGAGTACAAGTGGGAGACTGGGGTTCGAGTCTCAGCTTGGCCACAGGCCAGCTGTTTCTTTGGGCAAATTCCCTTCTCTGAGCCTCAGGCTTCCCATCTGTACAAGGGCAGGGTTGGCTGAGGTATCTCAGGGGGTCTCCTTTTGGCCCTAGTCACGTGGACAGACCCTCTTATGAGTCTCTTGGGTGTAGGAGCAACTAAAAATCATGGTTCTAACCCCAGAGGTTGTGGGCACCTTTCGCTTCCTCAGAGCACCTGCCATTGGTAAAGTCATCCTGTCCCCCTGAGCAAGGGATGGTCCCATGATTTCCTTTATAGGACCAGAGATGTCAAGTCATTTTCTTGAGGTCACACCACTGAAATGCATTGGGACAGGCATTGATTTTACTTTCAGTATATCCTCTGCATGAACCACTGGTTCTGCTGGTAGATGCTTGGTGAATGAATGAATTAATGAATGAGTGAATGAAAAAGTAGGGACTTCAGCCTGGATCTCCTAACCTCCAAAGCCTTGGAATCATGGTTTAATCCAGGGGTGTCCAATCTTCTGGCTTCCCTGGGCCACATTGGAAGAATTGTCTTGGGCCACATATAAAATATACGAATACTAGGGATAGCTGATGAGCTTTAAAAAATCGCTAAAATAATCTCATAATGTTTTATGAAATTGTGTTGAGCAGCTCTCAAAACTGTTCTGGGCTGCAGGTGGCCCGTGGGTGGCCCGTTGGGCCACGAGTTGGACAAGCTTGGTTTAAGCCCTTTTCTCTGATAATTTAGACCTGTTTCCCTTGTCTCCCCAGCTGCCCTGTCACTCCCCCGGTCATTCAAAGGCAGATAGGTTGTCTAAGAACCTTTCTCTCCTAAGGTAAGGTGCCCAGACGTCCCGCTTTTGGCAGGACAGTCTCGATTTTTAACAATTTGTCCCGCGTCCCGCGGCGTTTTAAAAAAGTCCCGAGTTTTGGAAAGAATACACGACAAGCTAGGGAATGGCGGGAGATAGACCAAATTTTTAATCAAGAACCCCCTCCCCCCGGTCAATGGTGTCCCGCTTTACCAATGTTAAAATCTGGTCACCTTATCTTAAGGCCAACTTCGGGCTGCTTGTGAATGACCGCAGAAGCTTTAGAGGCCCTGCTGAGACATCCCCAAGTCCCTAAGACTCAACCAGGCAGCTGGGCAGGACCTGAGGCTGGGCAGGACCTGAGGCTGGGCAGGAAGACAGTCGTTACCATCCAGCGAAGCAGCCACTTGCCACAGCCCCGTGAGCTGGGATCTGCAGAAATTAGCTGTGCAGACGAGCAACGTGAGATGCTGAAAGAGGAGACGGTTTCCCTAAGGGCAAACTGTCACTCATTAAAGTAAGCACCCCAAAATGGTGGCGGTGGCAGTGGTTGAGAAGGACATCATTGGCGTGGATGATGGTGGTAGCACAACCACGAGTGAACATTCAGTGATTGGCCTCTTTGGTTATGGTCCCCTCTTTGAAATTGTTTTCCCACAATAATCTCTTGTACTCTGCACCCCACCCACATAGGGAGACACCAGGCCTGGGACAGTGAGATGGGGGTGTCTGGTTGCTGGTCAGTCCCAGCTGGGGAGGAGGTTTGTCACTTGAAATCGTCCCCGTCCTGCTCCCCATCCCCAGCGGGCGCACATCTGCCAGAGGAGCCAGGAGTGGTGTCAAAGTCTGTCAAATCGCCCTTCCAAGCTGGTCCAAATGCGAGGCCTGGGGAAAATAAATAGAGAGAGCAGTGTCGGCCCGAAATAGAAACATGGATCAACTCACAAATATGCGTGTTTTCCCGAAATCGCATTTCACGGGCAGACTGTGTGGCTCATACTCCAGCTGTTCCACAAAGGCTGTAGGTGTGGATGCTGCTGGGACGGGTCCAGCGAGGGTGGCAGAGCCACCCCCTTGTGTAGCTGCCAGAAGGCCAGCGGGCCACACTCCCTCTCCTCACCAGCTGGAAGGTATAAGGGCGGGAGGACTCCGTCACTGTGTCAGTGTGGGAGCCAGAGCTCTTCAGAAATGGGCCCCAGACAGGGCGGATGGCCTCGGGCCCTCTGCCTTACAGTGCGGGCAGCAGGTTGGTCACAAGACTGATAATAATCACTGCATTTGTTGCATACCTATTATGTGCCATGTGCTAAGCATTTACACGTACCATCTCACTTAACCTTGCAGCCCTCTCCTGGCACGTGGACTGGGATGCCCATTTAAAATGGGAAAACCAAGGTTCAGAGAAGTGAGGAGGCTTGCCCAAGGCCACACAGCTAGAAGGGACCAAGTTGGGGTCAGATTTTGATCTGAATGACGGCAGAGCCCCTATTTTGCCCCCTGCTGCGCACTGTTTCTGGTATTCATTCATTCATTCATAAATTGTGTGTGTGTGTGAAGAAACCCATGTACACGATGGTTTTCAAAGAAATGTAAATTGCTCTGTCGCTTGGGTTAGGGGTTAGTACTGTCACTTGAGTTTAGCTCTGGCCATCTCTCAGTGGCCCAGGATGGGCCTGAGGCTTCTGAGTGAGGACGGAATCCGCATCTGGGGCTCTGTTCCCAACCATGAGAGCCTGGGCCTGCCTTTGCAGGGGCTGGGCTTAGGCGGGAGCCCTACAGTGAGGCTTGGACTATGAAAGACCTTTTACTCCATCAGAGGTCAGGGCGGCAGGGGGCCCCTGCAGATGGGGAAGTTCTTTCAGAGCAGACAGGTGAAGCGCCCAGCTTCACATAGCACGTGCCCAGCTTCACATAGCACGTTGGTGGCAGAACCTGAGTCTCATAATCCTAGACTGGCTAGCCTCCCTGAGTGGGTGGGAAGCGTCCAGAAGCCCCCAGGGAAGGGTGTCTGGACCAGGGCAGGCAGTAAACTGAATACTTCCCTTCCACGCGCAGAGGGGAAATCAGCTGGTTTTCATTGCCCGGGTCCTGTCTTCCACATCCCAAAACATCAAGCCTGGCCCTAGTGACCTGCCCCAGGTCCCCACCTGTTCATCATCACGAGCAACACCAGCAAATACAGAACATTTGCCATGCCAGGCACTGAGCTAAATGCTTCAGGTGCATGAATTGACTCGATCACTGCAGTAGCCCTAAGGTAATCTATTTCACTTCACAATAGAAGGAGCCGGGCTAGAGAGTTCACTCACCTGCCCAAGGCCACACAGCTACTAAAGAGGCAGGTGGGGCCCCCCCGCACACACTCACAGGTTTGTTCTGGGGGCAAAGGGCGGAGGTCTGGAAGCTAGCCAAGAGAAGGAGGAGCTGACGGACAGCAGCAAGCTATTTATACTACACCTCGGGGCCTTGTCACGCTTGCTGGCATTTGTGCAGGCAGAAGCTGTGTCTCTGTCAAAACCTAGAAAGGAGCCCAGTGCAGAGTCCCGGGACCGGCCCCTGGGGGGCAGAGGGTCTGGGTATTTCTCCCTGAATTGAGGAGAGAGACCCTATTGGCATGCATAACCCCAGGCATGCCCTTGACTCTGACATCTGCTTCCTCCGAGAGAACCAGGCTGGGAACCCAGCAACAATCCATTGGGTGCAGGCAGAGTAGGGTCTTGCTATATGCAGTGAGCTTGACCATCGGGAGCCAGGAGGTAGTGGGGACAACCGGAAGGACTGGCTTGGATTTAGATGCCAGCAGGAGCCATGCAGGTCTACAGGGGGCGCTCTTTGGAACCAGGGGCAATGTCCTGGGACATCATCAACCAGAGAAAGCATTCTCCTTAATCATCCCCCATCCCAAATTGTCTGCCTGAGCAGCCCCACTGGGCATGCGGAAGCGAGAGAGCATCTATGTCTGTCCATCCCTGTCCCTGGTACCTCCTGCCGGAGCAGACGTGAGCGATAATAAGTGATGACTCACCAAACCCCCACTGGCAGTGACCCAGGCAATTCAGCAATTTTAAAGATCCGGGCAAGTGGTCACTGCAGGGTCCGGAGGAAAGTTTCCCGTGGGTGGCACCTGGGTGTTCTCCCCAGCGTGACGTCCTGGTAGGAGAGTGGGATGCTGTAGGGAAGGTTCCCCCTGGCCCGCCACCTGCCCGAGGCATCGGACGCACGTGCTGGCACCTGGATGATGCATCGTTTGCCAGACTTGGTTTATAAAGGAGACGTGACTGCTAGGTGGAAGCCACTGCTGTCAATCATGAGGGACAGCATGGCCATCTTGTCTCTGGGGAGGGTGGTGCAAATGGAGTGCGGAGTCAGGCCGGGGGTGGCCAGCTGGTGTTCCTGGGATGTTTGGGGAGGAGTAATGTGTCCCCCACTTCACAGGCCTTTGCATGGTCCTGGAGGATTGCTCACCTTCTTAGCTGGGAGAGTTCTGCAGGGCGATCCCCCGACGGCAGCGATGGTCGTAATAATGGCCAGTGTATTTGGAATGTTTACTACCTGCCCAGGACTGGGCTTAGAGCTTCATAGGTATTATCATTCCATCCTCCTACCAGCCCTGTGAGAGAGTTACCGGTATTATTCCACTTTAAGGATGAAAAATGGGAAGCACAGAGAGGCTGAGCAGCTAGCTAGTGAGCAGGGCGGGGAGGGCTCACACCCAGGCCCGCCGGCCGTGAGCACAGCCAGCAAAGGGTAACTGAGGTGCGCACTTCGGCCTTCTTATATTTTAGGGGTTTAAGGATGAGCATGATCGACACCAAAATGCCTCTGGATCCTTCTATAACCTGGGTAATTTGTACCTACAGACTCAAGCTGCGTCCCAGTTGACTTGGGTTGACCATTTGCTTCTTAACTGCCCAGCAACCAACAGATCACTTTTCCGACGTCCAGATGTGGGCGACATCTGGCTGACTGGCAGGACTTTGCTGGCTGTCATCCAGATGTGTCCCCTTGCCTTCGCTGTAGACACAGCTGCGACCTGCATCCCTCGGGACGTGCAAATTGCTGGTTTGAAAAGTATCAGCGAGGGTTACAGCATCGTCTTGTGATTTCACAAAGGCAGGGCATCCCTTCTGGTTCCTCGCTGCCACCCAGGCCTGACTGAGGCAGGAGGCTAAGCTAGCCACGCCTCAGGCTTTGGGGAAAGTGACAGCAGCAAGAGGAAGCGGGCACGGAGCGGGCTGGCCAAGCGCATTGCAGGCGAGTAGCTGCTGCCTGTTCCCTGCAAGGGCTCCTGCCTTTCCGACCCCGTCCTCCAGGGGCTTTGAGCAGATGTTGCAGAGTCACAGCCAGGAATTGGTGATGAACGGGGATGTCAGCCAAGAGGCCTTCTTGGATGTTAATGAGCATGAAAATAGATCTGGGGTGAGAAGGTTCACAGAGCCTTCGGGAGGGAAGGAGTTCAGACATCACAAAGTGAAGATAATGGTGATTTAACGGAAAGTCCTTATTTCACGTAGCGAGCACTAACGTGTGAATGAATGAATACATGAATGAATGAGTTGGTAAGTGTATGAGCTGGTGAATGGGGCTGATGGACTTTGACAGCCAAGACCTTGATTCGGTATGGCCTGAACTTGACTCCAGGGGGAAGGGCCCTGTTCTTGTGCCCTAAACACCCTTCAGTTCAGGATCAAGGAGAGATGGGCTGAACCCCTGAGCCTTGGCTTGTCACTGCACACCCCACCGCCACCCCATTTGGTAGGACCCTCTGGTCATGGTACCCCTCTGGCTTTTGGCCGTGGCAGGATTAGAATCCAGGCAGTTGCAAACGCTGCAGCCCCCATATGCTGAGAAATCTGCAACCCTCTTCACTGTCCCAGCTGCTTCCGTAGCCCTAAGTCACCCCGTCTTCTCTCTGCTCACACTTCTATGTCCGGCCCTTTGAGGACTCTGAATGATGGAACTGGGAAGCACTGGGAAGCTCCTGGAATCCAAGCCCTCCCATTTGACAGAAGGGCAAACTGAGGCCCTGGAAGGAGGAAAGTCTTGCTCAAGGTGACAAGCAAATGGGAGGCAGAGCCCAATTGTTGTGGAAGGATTAGGGGAGTTCCCACTAGACTTAGGGTAACACTGCACCACTGAGCAGGCTGGGGTGGGACAGAAGAGGCCTGGGATTCTCGAGCCAAGGTAGCTTCAAGGGGTGTCTCCTGGCTTCTGGGGCCCAGGATGGCAGTTCTCAGTTCCTGGGGTCCTGAATCTCCCAAGCATTTTATGGGAAAGGCTGCAGAATTGAGGGTGGGACTTAGGGATCCACTCTTCATCCTGGGCTCTCTGCTCCATCTGCTTATAGACTCTGGTCTCTGTAGGCAGCTGCACCATCCTGGAGGCTGGGCTGAGGCTGAGAGCCATCATTAGACCCCCTCCCTGGCAGGGGCCTCTGTGCTGGCCCCAGGAACAGACCGGTGCTGAGCGCAACTCCTGGATTGACCCCACCCCTTCCCACTCTACACCTGAGCTGTCAGTCAGCCGTGTAGCCAGTGACCTGTGCAGGCACTGAAGGTGCATTTCTACCTGGACACCCAAGGTGGTGCAGTTGGGTGCCAATCCCTGCCTGATGCTTCGTGTCTCCTCCCTTCCTCGGAGGCTGCCACACAGCCAGGGCAGTGCGTAGAATGTGGCCAGAGTGATTCTGGGGGCAATGTGTAGGGGTTGAGAGGGCTGGCTTGAACTCTGGGAGGTTTCAAGCATGTAAGATTCAAAATCTAATATAGTGAGAAGAGTACAGAGCTTATCAGAAATCAGGCTCGACTAAATCCCTGTACTTCTCTTAGCTTCAGTTCTCTTGTTTGCAAATTGGAAATAATTCCTAAGACTAGAAAACCTACACAGAGATGATTGACAGGCTGTAAGGTGCTGCACAGAGACCATATCATTCACTCCCCCGGAATGAGAGGATCGAGGACCGGGAGGGAAGTGGCTCTGGCTTGGGGACACAAGGGCCTGAGCCGGCTCCAGCATCCGCTTGCCATGCTGGCCTCCTTGGCCCTCCACAGGCCCAGGCAGTGGGGCTGGGGGAGCCCCACGTTCTCAGCCCTCAGGCTTCTCACTTTCTTCCCCTGCACTGAGGCCAAGGGTACAGCCCCTTTCCAGCCAGTCACAGGGGGCCCTGCGGGAACGGGAGCACTCTGCGTTACGTGCCTTTTTATTGGGTAGCCTTCAGTTTGCCTTCAGGTTTCTCTTTTGTAGCGTGGAACCCAGGCAAGTCTTGCAATGTCCTTGGACCCACAGGTGTGATTTGGGGTGAGAGGAGGGATATTGGTTTCTGAAGTTTCCCCCTGAGCTAAGAACTGACAGGTGGCTACCTGCTGTGTCCCAGCAAAGCTGATGACATTCAGCACAAGCTATTCAGCAGTTTCTGTGGTTCAGAGTGACATTACACCCTGTGTGCCCCCCCAAGTTATGCTATAGCTTCTGAGTAGGGGTAAGGGGGAGCCCACTTTAGAGAGCATCTCATCTGTCTGCAGATGGCGGGCCACCTATCCAGAGATAAGTGACTTGTCCTGGGTCCCACAGCAGCCCGGTGGTGGGGAAGGCTACTCTTAGCGTCCGGGGTCACCTGTGCTGCCCCAGGCACCGTCCCCTGCCCCCGCCCCCGAGCCCTCCCTTGCCCAGAGCCTGAGCTCCCAGGAGGGGCTGGCTGGAGCCTTCGATGTGGAGATGCTGGGGGAATTGTTTTACATACTTGTTAATCGGGTCTCAGAGAGAGAGAAGGGCCCCGAGCTCATCAACCAGGAACGGAATCCAATTTGGCTTTTATGGCCATGGTTATTGGTCTTATTTTGCGGGGGATCTTTTTATTTTTTATTTTTATTAATGCAGCAATCTGGGAGCTGGGGAAGCTAACTGGCTGCTGGGCCCAGTGGGTCCCCTGGGCTCCCACGGAACTCCAGGCAGGGCTGGGGGTGGGGGCAGCCTGGACACGGGGGTGGAGGTGTGCAATGAAGGTGTTCCGGAAACTTCCTGCCCTTCAGGCAAGGGGTGTTTGGGGGCCTGGCTGTAGTTCATGGGTTCTGTAAGCGTTGCTGGGTTTATTAAGCTTTTATTGCTTTCCCTTAGAGATGCAAAGCTGCCTGGCCAGTGCCAGGAGCCAGGCCTAATGGGTCTGGGCTGTAAGGTCTGAGTTTTGCAGGCAGTAAGGAGTGGGGAAGAAGGGGCGAGGCAGGCCAGCTGGGGTGGAATTCCTTCTGCCAGTAGAGAAAGCAGCTAAAAGAACGCAGTCTGACTCTGGCTTGCAGGCTGCCTGGTAGCGCTGGGGCTGGAACAAAGGAAGCAAGGAAGTGAGGTGAGTGCTGGGCACACAGCAGTGCTTGGGGTGGGCAGTTCTCTGCCCAAGCCCCTTGCATGAGGCCTGGCTGAGAGTGAGCCCATGGCTGGCTATTTCCTTTTGCTACCTGCCCCCCACCCCCAGGTGGAGCTGGCTGGCAGATCTGGGTGGCCTCCAGATCTAGACATGAAGTCCTGTTCCAAATGCCATCATCTCTTCCTCCCCGTGGCTGAAGGAAGAGGCCCTGTGAGGAGTGAGCCCTGGATGGAGATCCTGGGAGCTGAGTTCATCCCCAGAGCCCCGGGGGGGGCAGGGCGCCTGTGGGAAAGGCCAGTGTAGGTCACGTGCTAGAGGAAGCCGTGGAGAACTTGGGAGAATGGGCCTGGACCTTGGCAACAGAATCCCCTGGGGAGGGGCCGTACATACAGATTCCTGGGCCCCACCCCCGCCTCTGAGTCTGATTGGCTAGACCTGGTGTCTGGCCCAGGAGTTTCCAATTTAACACCCAGTGACTGGTCCACATTCAAGCCTGGGGGCCGACGTGGCAGGGAATGAAAGAGTCCTCTGGGGGCCGACTTGTAGGCCAGGTTCAGGCCTCTTCCCATCTGCGAAGCTCATGATAATCATGCTAGTTGCTAGGACTCAGTGAGTGGGGGAATTACCACTCCCATTTTACAGACGAGGAAACTGAGACTTTCCCAGGACACCCAGCTAACAGCAGAGTCAGGATTTGAACCCAGGCCTATCTGATGACAAAGCTCATGCTTAGCTCCCTCCTACCCCCCCCCCCCCAAATCAGGCCTGGTGCTCTCAGTACCCGATAACCGATTAGTGTTGGGGGGCCAGTTCTGTTCCACTGAGCCCACTAGACAGAGAACACACAGGACAGGGCAAAGTGACAGAGGCTGTGGTGACCATTAGGGTTGGGTTCCGCAGGTGATGAAGTGACCGGAGCACTGCGTATTTGCCTATCTATGGAGCTATTGGAATTGCGCATCAGTGACCAGTTTCCTCGCCAGCTGTCAGCCCCGGGAGGCCGGCTGTCCCTCAGGTGCTCCATCCCTGCCACCTGTCCCTGTCTGAGGAATGAGGCCTGGGCAGGCTCAGCACAGAGCCCCTGCCCAACCTCCTCCCCTCTGCACCCCCACCTGGGTTCCCACTAAATAAGCCCAGGTTTCCTTTGGGAGGGGGGAGTGGTCCTGTGTAACCCTCTGAATTTCCTTCCCTCTGCTGGCAAATGTAGGCCACTAGACTATGGCATTCCGTAGGGAACAGTCTGAGAGGGGAGGTACAGGTCACAAAGCCAGGTGTCCTGGGGCGAAGCAGGGTGATGAGGGCCGTAGGTTTAGGATCTTTTTGCTGAGGAAGACTCACATGTGCTGATAGTCACTCGGCCACTCCCCTTCCTCTGCAGGGCATTTGCTGGCTCTGTTGCTATTTTCATTTGAGATTCTGGGTAGGACTTGGAACCAATAGGATGTAGAAAGATAGATGGATAGATAGATGATGATGATGATGATGATGATGATGAGAAAGAGGCTGAGATATCCAAGCTCTCTAGTTGGCAAGTTCGAGACCTAGGAGTGCCAATGGTTTGAGTTCCTGCTGGAAAACCAGCGAGGACCCAGGAAGAGCCAGTGTTTCAGTCCGAGTCTGAAGGCTTGGTCTGAATGTTCCCGCTCCTGCTGTCGGCAAAGAGTTCCCTCTTACTCAACCTTTTTAATCTATGCAGGTCTTCAACTGATTGGATGAGGCCCACCCACATTAGGGAAGGCAAGCTGCTTTACTCAATCTGCACACCCAGAATCATGTTTGGTCAAATCTGGGCACCCCTGGCCCTGACAAGCTGATACATAAAATTGACCATCACCCACGCTCCCACTGAAGGGGAGGCCTGGCTGCTGAAACTGGTGGAGGTGCCCTTTGCATCATGCCCTAAGCTGTCAACTTCTGAAAGCAGAATCCCTGAGACCTGAGTAATCGCATGTCTTATGGGGGTGCTGCAGGCCTGCTAAAGAGCAGTGGGTTTCTGGGGAAGCCGGGATGGCTCAGCAGGTTGAGTGCTCACCTTGCAGCCCCAGGGTGCGAGGATCAAGTCCTGGTCCCGGCTCATGCGGACCCATATGCTAAACTGGGGCATGCTTCCTGTGTGGGAGGCCCCTGGCCCAGTTCCCACCCTGTGTGGCCCTGTATCCACTTGTGTGGAATGAAACTATATCAAAAACTGATGACATACAACTGTGGCGACTGCTCTGGGCCCTCCCCCTTCTCTCTTTCCTTCTCTCTGTCAAAACAGTAAAATAAATCTAAAAACAACAACAACAACAGTGGGCTTCTTCAATGTATATTGACATCTCAACTCTCCAGGAACTCAAGGCTACTTAGAATGGCGAAAAGAGCGTAGGCTTTGGGATCCATAGGCCCAAGGGTCAAGAGCTAGTTCTCTCCTACTAGCTATGTGATCACAAGGGAGTTACTCAACCTCTCTGATAGTTTACTTTGCTGTAAAATGGGGATGCTCCTAGTGCCCCCTTGCAGGACTGATGTGAGTATGAGAGAGGGTATTTGCGTATGGTGGACGCACAGCTAATCATTAGATTATGATTCTCGTAATGGGCGTCAGAATTTCTGCCCTGAGCTAATTGAGCTTTTGGCTTCACCTCGTCTGTGTGACTTTGCCCCATTTTTACCACCATGTTGCCAATGTTTTTGTAGGTCTCCTGACCTGAGGTGGAATGCCCAGGCCTCTGCGGAGACCTTGGCATTCTGGGTGATAGGCCCATGGCCAGGGCATCTGAGGGGTGACAGACTCTCGGAAGAAGGGGTATGAGGGCTTAAGACCGGGAGGCCAAGGAGGGACAGAGCCCTCGTTCCATTCCTGCCTTCTCCTCCTCAGATGAGCTGAACTCAGCAAAGGGCCCGGTCAGGCCTATAAGCAGGAAGTCAACACAGTGTCCCCACTTCAGCTTATTTTGGATAAATGGAGCTGTTCAATTCAAAATACCTCATCTTGAACTTCGGCCCAAACCTCTCAGCCCAAAGGCAGGAAAGACAGAGACCCCAAGATGTTTCCAAGGACCAAAGCCAAACCAGGGAGGCAAAGCACCCTGAGACAGGAAGAAAAAGCTGATGAGCTCCTAGTTACCGTTAAATTACATATACGTATACATATTTTAAGTCAAATCTGCATGTCTAATGCGGTTTTTGATTACATTTTAATAGTCTAGCTGGGATGGGGGAAAGGAGAAAGGGTTCTGTCACCCTTCGGCAGCAGGGAAGATGTAGACGGGGCTGCAGGCAGGCTGTGGTGTGGGGACCACCTCCCTGGGGGGTCACTGGAGCAGAATGAGGCCCTGGCAGAAAGTTGGGGGTGCCTTTGAGGTACCAGCACCTCCCACCAAAGCCCCATTCTGTCCAGATGGGGAAGTGCATCTGGCTTGTGACTGGAAGACTGACTTCTTATTAAACCTTAAAAATAGCTTCCCTGTTTTGGCTCTTTGGCTCCACATATCATCTTGTCCAGGCCTGGTTGTGCCCTGGGGCTGCCAAAACCTCCCAGACTCCTTTGAGCCAACCTGGCTTTGCTGTTGAAATATGACCTTGGGGAAGTCCCTTCTTCTCTGCTTCCCCGTCTGTAAAATGAAGGATTTGGACTAGATGTGCTCTGTTGTCTCTTCTGCGTCTGATGGGCCGTGATCTGTTTCCTGCTCATGTTAAAGACCCGTCTCTCCATCTCGGGAGAAGAGCTTCTACACTCATTCTGCCGCTGGGTGCTTGCCAGCTCCCTTTTCCCCCGGCCCTTCCGCTTCTAACAAGGACCGCTCCTGCTGCCACCTGAGCCAACTCCCCTTGTTTTTTTCCTCCTTGGAGGACAGAACCCTTCTCCCTGGCCGATTATAGGAACTCCTCAAAGAGTTGAAGGCTGTTAGCAAAATCCCTTCCACACACATACACACACATTCTATTTTTAAGTAACATTTATTTCTGATTCAAAAAGTAAGACTGACCTGATCACTGTAGAACTGGAAGTAGACAAGTATACAAGAAAAAATAGAAATCACCCAGTACTCCCAGAGACAACCGCTGTTGACGGCTTTTATAAAACTGCATGTGTACGCGTGTGTGGACTTCTCTTTCTGTGACAAAATTAGGATTATGCTGCAAATATGGCTTTGGGTTGCCCCAAGACTGGCCCTTGAAACGGGGCCAGGTTCTTCCTTCCAAGGCTCCGCAGGGTCTGCTGTCCCCTTTAATGTGGGTGCCCCCCTTGCTTTTCCCAGAAGGAGAGGACCGTGTTCCATGGATGTGTGCCCGGGCCCTTGGGAGGTCCAGAGTTTAACTTAGACCACATCTGAGTGTGCGTAAGTGACAGACAGAGGGACAGAGTGAGAGCGCACGTGTTGGTCACTGAGCAGGAATATATGCCAAGGGTCTACCGTCATGGGAGGTCATCGTCTTTGACCTCAGGCTCTTTGTCTGAGCCAACGACAGACAAAGGAGCCACCCTTAGCTTCTTGCCATGGAGCAGCGAGCTCCTCAAGAAGCTAATCGATTCCCGTCATTTGAGGAAGGAAAACACATTTGCGATTTGCTGCCCATCCCGTGGAGGGGCCTGAGGGGTGGCTGCCAACTGTCTCAGCTGGCATCTACCTGCCTCGTTCTGCAGACTGGGGCTTCTTGGAGGTTCAGGGAGTGTCACAGCTGAACGGACCTGGGTTTTTACCATCCTACTGCCAGAGAAGGAGACAGGACATGCCCCGGGCCACACAGAAAGCTGATGGATCTGGAGCCATGTCACTCGATCACCAGTCTGGTGTGATGGCCCGCATGGCAGCTTTTCTTTCCAAGGGTGATGAGAAGGCAGGCATATGGGGGTGGGGAAGGGGGTGGACTGAGAGACAACCCGTCAAGTCCACTTCCTGCTTGTCCATTTCACTCTTCAGGATCCTTCCCACCCCAAGCAGCAGACACCATCCTCTGCCATACGCTTACACTGTTTGGTGTCTGACGGTCCTCTGTCCAGGGAAAAGCGCTATCTAATACCTAACCCTGATTCTTCAGATTCTCTTTCCTTCCTTCAACCAATAGCTGCTCAGCACCAACCCCCTGCAGGGTTATTTGAGGCCCAGCAGGGACCATGACAGCCAAAGAGTTCATGTCCACTTGGCTGTAGGCCCCTCACTGGAAGGCAGAATGGCTGTGCCCCATTTTCTGGTTGCTTAAATCCGGCAAATGCTGTCCCCAGGGCATGGAGTCACAGGTATCAGACAGAGCCCCATTGATATTGTTGCAATTACTACTGCTATGCAACCAATCGTCCTAAAACTCAGTGATATGCGACAACCAGTGTACATGCCCGTGGACTGTGTGGGTCAGGACAGGGCACAGGACAGGGTGGCTTAGCCGGGAAGACTTGAAGGCTGGGGGTTCCTCCACGACGGGGCCAGAATCATCTGGAGGGGGGTCTTCGCTCACATGTCCAGGGGTTGCTGCTGGCTGTCAGCTGTGTTAGCAGGAGTTTCTACGTGGCGTCTCTCTGCGTGGGCTAGTTTGGGCTTCCTCAGCATAGCAGCCGGGCTCCAAGGACAAGTGTCCTGGGAGAGGCAGGTGGACGCCACCTCTCCCTTTATCACCTTGCCTCAGTAGTCACAGATGACCACTTCAGCTGTGACCACGGGCCCACCCAGATTCAAGAGGAAGGAATGCGACATTACTGCTCGATGGGAGAAGTCTCAAAGTCACATCAGGAGAAAAGCATGTTGGTTGGGAGGTGTGGCTGCCATCCTAGGCAAATACAGTCCGCCCATGGGCCGTTCAGGAGTTCACAGACTAGGGAGAAGCAGAGTATAACAAATAGGAGCTGTCCTTTCCTAAGCACGGGGGTCAGCCTGCTGTGGACATCAGCCTTCCAGAACCTCTGTGGTCAGCACTGTTAGCTCCATTTTACAGATGGGAAGACGGAGGCTCAAAAAGGTGACATGGCCTGTTAACTCCCACAGCTGGGATTTGCACCCATGTCTGTGCCTCCAAAGTCTCAGCTCTTCACACTCTGTTCTACTGCCTCTCCTCCATCCCTAAGGAATGTGTACCCCCCAAAGTGTAGTGAGAAACTTAGACCAGGAGGTGGGGTTCCAATCTGGGGCTTTTTGGCAGCGGTGACATTTGAGCAAGACCTTGAACGATGCGTTCTATTTGGACACCTGGGAAAAGGAGTGGCATTCCCAGTGGGGCAGCAGTGGGATAGAGGGGTCCCCAGATCACCCAAGGAGGGCTGCTGTCACCCAGAACCCTGGCCTCCCAAACATACCCACACATTGTGAACTGTACACCCTGAAAGGCAGGCTGAAACTGGGGACAGGGTGGATGGACTGAGCCCCCAGAAAAAAATGCCAAGGTGGCCCCCACCCTTCTCCACCATGTGACCATCAGCTTCCTCCCTCAGAGGCTGGGGATGGGGCCAAGGCTCCCACACGCCCCCACCTCCACCCGCAGACTTGATTTTGTTCTTTGGAGATGGAGTGAGGCTGAGCCACTTCTGGTTCACGCTCAGGAGTTCCTTCTAATACCAACTGGTGGGCATTTAGCATCCCCTCCGCAGGCTTGCTTTGGGTCAAGCAAAGGGGAAGTGTAATGATTTCATTGATAGGAATCTTGCATATTACAGGAGCAGTTCCCACCCCTTCCAGGCCTTTCCCTTTCAAGTCTTCTGCTGTGCTCTCCTCCTCCCCCCCCACCCCCGCCACCCCCACCACCCCCACCCCCTTGCTCACTCTGTGAATGTTTGTTTCTTTATTTGGGTCTCAGTGTTTCCCCACTGGGTTCTGCTCTCCTCTCTGTCCCTCTCCCCAGTCTTTCCTGTGCCCTGTCTCTTTGTCTCTGTCACCCTCTCTCCCTCACTTTCTCTGGGCTGATGGCAGCCCCCTCTCCTCCCGGACAGACTGTCTAATTGAAATGGAGCACTCCAGAGAATGTTAATAAGAAAGGCAGCATTAATTAGCTAGCTCTGGCATAATTAGCTTCCCCTTCTCACTGCCTGGCCTCTAACTAGATAATGAGTCTCTCTCCATCCAAACAGAGGGCAGGCAGGACAAGGGGGACAGGCCCTTGCCCAGGGGTGCCAGGAGGCCTCATGCCTTCAGGCCACCCTGCTGGAGTCCTCAAGCTGCCCAGCCCTGCCCTCTCCTGCGAGGCCCTCTGCTGCTTGTGCCCAAGTCTTGGGAAGGCAGATGCCTGGCCCCTGCCCGTGCCCAAAGGCTTGATGTTGCTGGGGCTGCATGTTAAGTGGTCTGAGCCTGACAACCAGTGGCTGCAGCTGCTGCGTCCCACAGAGCAGGCGGGGAGGAATCAGAAGTTCTTAGAGGAGAGCTGTGACAGGCATCCAGCCCTGGCACCGCCTCGTGGCCAATGGCTGAGCACATTACAGTCTCCAGAGGGCAGCAGAGAAATCTGTTTATGTGACAGATAATAACTGATGTACTGCACAGACTACAGAGTGCTTCCACCCTTGCCCCTCCTCACAATCATGTGGGGCAGGAGTGGCCACCTGTTATATAGATGAAGACTCTGAGGTTCAGAGAGGTTCACTGCTTTGCCAATGTTCATGTTACCAGGACCCAAACCAGGGTCCATCTTATTCCAAAGATCATGTCCTTTCCCTTCTACCCTGCACATTTAGAAGGTAGAGTCGCTCATTAAATCCATGTGAGGAGTCACACCTTACACTGGTCTTGGGTTCTAGAACCAGAGAATGCAGCAAAACTTGGGAAATGATGCATAGTCGAAATTCCCCTCGACTATCCCTTACACAGGGAAGGTGATCTCTTCTGCTTTTTCTGTGGCCTTGAAAGCCATGATCTAGTTGGGGGACGTGATGGGCAAATCAAATTTGTCTTTGTTTTGTGCATATGTGATTGAGTTCAGTTGAGTTGATGCAATTCCACTGTCATATTTGTACTTGGTTGTGAGTAGGCAGGGTTAATGCCCAGGGCTGGATGACTGCAGCCTCAGGGCACTTCTCCCTCTCTCTCCCCCAGCCTGCAGACCCTCTCCCCCTGTAGGCTATGGACTCAGAGGATGACCCATTGCTGCAGGATGTATGGCTAGAGGAGCAGGAAGAGGAAGAAGCGACTGGCGAGGCCTTTAGAAGAGCGCAGAAGCCAGGGCCCCAGGCTGGGGCAGGGGGACAATGTTGCTGGCGGCGCTGGACCTTGCCCTCCCGGCCCCCGGCCTCGGGCTTCTGGAATACGCTGGGTTGGGCCTTCACCAATCCGTGCTGTGCGGGGCTGGTGCTCTTCCTGGGCTGCAGCATCCCCATGGCCCTGTCAGCCTTCATGTTTCTCTACTACCCGCCGCTGGACATTGACATCTCCTACAACGCCTTTGAGATCCGCAACCATGAGGCCTCCCAGCGTTTCGACGCCCTGGCGCTGGCGCTCAAGTCCCAGTTTGGATCTTGGGGGCGCAACCGGCGCGACTTGGCCGACTTCACTTCTGAGACACTCCAGCGCCTCATCTCAGAGCAGCTGCAGCAGCTACACCTTGGCAACCGCTCTCGAAGGGCTGCCCGTGTCCCACGTGGTGTCCCTCAGTGTACCCCAGGCCCAGGCTGGGACACTGCCATTGCCCGGAAGCCAGTAGCCAATCAGAGCGGGCGTCTTCGCCGCGAGACCCCGCCCCTGGTGGATCTGGCAGCCAATCAGAGTAAAGTCCCAATGAACCAAAGACCAGACAAAAGTGGGCGGCGCCAAGTCGGCACTCCGCCCCCTGTGGCGGCCGTGGCCAATCAGAGCCGCGCTCGCCGGGGCACCTCGCATTGGGACTATTCTCGCGCCTACGTGAGCGCCAACACCCAGACGCACGCGCACTGGCGCATCGAGCTCATCTTCCTGGCACGTGGCGACGCGGAGCGCAACATTTTCACCAGTGAGCGGCTGGTCACCATCCACGAGATTGAGCGCAAAATCATGGACCACCCAGGCTTCCGGGAGTTCTGTTGGAAGCCCCATGAAGTGCTCAAGGACCTGCCGCTCGGCTCCTACTCCTACTGCTCCCCGCCCAGCTCGCTCATGACCTACTTCTTCCCCACGGAGCGGGGCGGCAAGATCTACTACGATGGCATGGGCCAGGACCTGGCGGACATCCGGGGTGAGCCGGCCTGGGTGTGCGGGTGGAGAGGCTCTGGGGGGTGGGGTCTGAAGGAGCCTGGGGGTGGGATTTGTATGCGGGCCTGCAGGAGACTGGGGTCGGGGCTGCGGTTGATTGGAAGGCTTGACTGTTGGGTCCGTGCTTTAGAGGCTACTAGGAGGGACTTGGCTGTGAGGAGGAGTCACGCTGGAGCTGAGTGCTGGGCAGGCCTGAGGGCCACATGAGGAAGGGCTGGTAGCAGGGTTGGGTGTGAGCTGGTATCAAGGGAGGCAAGAAAGGAGGTTTGGGTGCATACCTGGATTGAGAGAGATTGGAAGTTATTCTGTGGCTGGTTGGAGAAAGCAGAGGGTGAGGTTCCTCTTGAGTAGCTGTGAATTGACATCCGTCTGCCCCATTAGGGACAGTTTGAGGCAGCTCAGGGGGACTTTCCCAGCTCTTTAGAAAGGGGTGAGGAGCGTAGGATGACCTTGATGGAGCGGTGGTAGGACCTGATCCGCTGAGCACCGTGGGTCCCCATCCCTGCCCCTGCAGGCTCCCTGGAGCTGGCCATGACTCACCCCGAGTTCTACTGGTACGTGGATGAGGGCCTGTCTGCAGAAAACCTCAAGAGCTCCCTCCTGCGCAGCGAGATCCTGTTTGGAGCACCCCTGCCCAACTACTATTCGGTGGATGACCGCTGGGAGGAGCAGCGGGCCAAGTTTCAGAGCTTCGTGGTCACTTATGTGGCCATGCTGGCCAAGCAGTCAACTAGGTAGGTGGTCCAGCCACACCCCGAGAATGGTTGCCCTGTGCATACCAGGAAAGGGCTGTATTAGGGTAGGGAATTGGTTTCTGGGTGTTTCTTTCTCATATGCCCCCAGATGCCCTCCTTGCAGCCTTTTTCCTGGGAGGTCTCTCTTCCCAAATTGGGGCAGAGCCAGATATATCTTTGATGCACCCTCTGACAGGTGACGTGCTCCTTTTCTTGATCAGGTCGATGGTTAGTGAGCATGACAGCTCTGAAGGAGGTAGGAAATTCCAGAATTCTTGCCCTGGGGGGTCTCGCGTATTGATTTTTCTCCACCAATGGTGCTAGAGGTTTTTCTGGATAAGTATGAACCAGGGAGTAAGGAGTTCCTCTCTGCCTCTAATACCCAGAGAGATCGTTGACAAGTCACTTCATTTCTCTGAGCCTGTTTCCCCACTTGTATAATGGTGATGATGAATCCTGTGACCAATTCTGGAGTCTGAAAAAGATGAGCCAAGGGAATTGGACAGTGAGCGGTGGGTGTTTTGGTTGCCTTCCAAGCCTTGGGATGTGTGTCTAAGAATACAACTGGGCCCCTCCCCACCAGCAAAGGGCATTAGATCACCTATCAGTCCTGCCAGGTAGTAATCCCAAATGCCTCTGAGTCTCCCGCCCTGGCAAGTTAGCCCTGGGCTCAGGAGGAATCATTCTGCCCAAAATACTCTCATTCCTTCTGTTACTCATCCGTGACATTGAGCAACTACTGTAATAATCAGAACTAATGTTTCTTGGGCGCTTACCCTGTGCCTAACGCTGTTCTAAACCCTTTATACACACCATCTCATTTAATTCTCACACCATCCCGATGAGGTAGGTGCTGTTAATGCTTTATCTTCATTTTATAATGGAGGAAACTGAAGCACACCACAAGTCAATTGTCCAGAATTCCAAAGCCCATAAGAGGTGGAATGGGCTTAAAATGCAGGCGTTCTAGTCCAGAGTCCTTACCCTTTGTTTTTTATGCCAGTTGTAGCACTAGGAGCTTCTCCCTGCCCTGCTTCTTTGCCAGGCAAACCCCCGTTCACCCACTAAGATCCAGCCTGGGCAGCTTTTCCGTAAAGCTGGATTAAATTCCCTTCTACCCACTTCCACAGTCCCCTTCCTTCTTGCTAAGGGGGGAGGCAGGAAAGAGCATCACAGGCTTTTAAGTCAGCTGTGTCTGGGGTCAGATCCTAGTCACTCCACTTAGCCTGGGAGTTTCACTGAGCTGTTTCACCTCTGAGCTGCAATTTCATCAGCCCTTGTCCCTCTGTATTTTAGTTGTTGAATGCCTGTCACTCAAGGTGTAGTCCTCAAATTAGCATCAGCAGCCCCCAGGGGCTTCTTAGAAATGCAGAATCTCAGAAGCTCCAGACCTTTCTCAGACCTACAGCATTTCATTAAAATTTGATGAAGGTTTAATTTTGCCTCAGTACAGTATGAGTTTGTTGAGGGCTGGGATTGTTCCTGGCTCCTTTCTGTAGACCTGGCCCCTAGCACAATGCCAGGAACCAGTTAGTAGGGACTTGTCGGGAGGGGCTGGGAAGGGGGGGGGGCTGTGGATGGAAAGAAGGAAGGAAGGAAGGGCTCTGGGGAAAGGTACTTGGCTGGATCAGGAAGCTGGAGGCAGGGGCTGGTTGTAGACGGACCTTTAGGGTTTCAGATACCAACAATTACCTCTGCCTGTTATTATCCAAGAGATGGCAGCATGCACCTTGGTTTATTACAGAATAATACAAATTATCACTTTTCCTACTTCCCTGATAATACTAGTCTTAGAACACAGGTCAATGCATTTATAACCCCTCAGTCTTTTTCATTTTTATTGCCTGCATTTTAATTCTTTCTACATTTTAAACCCCTTAAGATTTTCACTTTACTGAGTCAGTATCCATTTATATTTGCTCTCGTATTTACCTTTTCTGTTACTTTTCATTACTTTCTACAATTTCGTGTTTCCCTCTGGGATCATTTTCTTTGTATCTGAGGTTTTTTTGTGTGTATGTGCAGGTTTGCTGGTGATAAATTCTCCCATTTTGTTTGCCTAGAAAACATCTTTAGCTTTTGTTTTTGAAGTATATTTCTGCTGGTGTAGAATTACGCATTGGCAATTATTTTCTTTTAATACTTTAAAGATGTCAATCCATTGTGCTCTGACTTCTATCATTTCTATGGGGAAGTCAGGTGTCAATCTTTATGTTGCCCCTTTGAATGATTGTCTTTTTTTCTGTGGCTGCTTTTAAGGTTTATCTTTGCCTTTGATTTCACCAGCCTTAATATGATTCATGTCCATGTGGTTTGCTTTGTTCTGCTCGGGGTGCACAGAACTTCTTGAATCCATGGGGTAAGAATTTTCATCAGTTTTAGCAATTCCCTGGCTATTATCTCATTGAATACTGCTTCTACTTCACTCTCTGTCCCTTTTCATTTTAGGATTCTAATTACACAAATGTGAGCTCTTTTCATTGAGTTCCACGTGTTTTCAAAACTCTTTTCTAACGTTTTTCTTGCTATGTTTTGGTTTAAATATTCCAGTTCACTGATCTGTCTCCTGTTGTATCTAATCTGCCATGTATGTGGATGGCTCCGTCTTCCTCCAAGGGGTGACAGCTATCTCTAATCCACTTCCAACTTTCTCTCAGCATGTCCTCCCTTCCCTCAGCAAGGTCCAGGTCCTTTATGGGGGAACAGACCTTTTTGACTATGAGGTGCGCAGAACCTTCAACAACGACATGCTGTTGGCCTTCATCAGCAGTAGCTGCATTGCCGCCCTCGTCTACATTCTCACCTCCTGCTCAGGTAGGTCTTCTCGGAAGGCCTTCTCTCCTCCCAGTGCGCTCCTATCTGGACAAAGCTTTCCTTCTCAGGAATGCCAGCGATCGTCTCAAACCCACCATGTCAGAGCTGGTGGGAGGGCTGCTCAGAAATCACCTTTCAGCCCCAGACAGACTGAGGTCCAGAGGCAGGTTGGGCCTTACCCGAGGGTCCTCATTCCCAGGACCTCACACGGTTTAACTTTTTGTTCTTTGACCGTCTTTTGCTTCCTGATACCCTTGTTTTGGGAAGTGTGGAGTAGTAGACCCTCATTATGGATTATTCTGTAGCCTGTTTTACAGTCTCAGGTTAGCCACCCTTTTGTCCCTCGGTTTACTTTTCGAATGCCACCTTCCCATGTACCCTAGATGCTTTTTGCTGCGTATACAGTAGGTATTCTTTACTGCCCAAGTGAACAGGAGATTGGTATTATCTTCAAAAATGGAAGAGACATTTATTCATCTATGTAACAAATATTAATTGACCACCAACTATGTGCCAGATGCTCTATGGTGCCAGGGATTCAGTAATAAACATCACAGACACACTTCCTACCCCCACAGAACCTTTATCCACTGGGGTGAGAGATGGTAAATAAATATATAAGGTTTATAATTCCCTACCAGCTCTTGAGGTAAGTTTGGCAAAGATGAGGGCCCAGGAACACTCTGTCTTACTCAGAGATGGTCCCTCTGCCACTCGGCTCTCGCCCAGCCCCTTCTCCAGGCATGAAGAAGGTGCTAGGTGCAGATGGCATAGTGAAGGGTGCTCCACGGTGGGGGACCCATATGAGGGAGGACCCAGCTGGGGTCAGGGACACTGAAGGGTGTGTGTGTTCCACTGGGTCCCCCCACTGTATTCCCCCACTGTATTCCTTGTCCCACCCAGTGTTCCTGTCCTTCTTTGGGATCGCCAGCATTGGCCTTAGCTGCCTGGTGGCACTCTTCCTGTACCACGTGGTCTTTGGTGTCCAGTACTTGGGCATCCTCAACGGAGTGGCTGCCTTCGTGATAGTGGGTATTGGTGAGTTGCCTTTATTGCCATAGCAATGGGCTTCCCACTTGAGAATTCTGCCCCAAAGGGCCTTTTCCCTGGAGGTAAAGCTCAGCTTCCATGGAGGCTCCAAAAAGTCCTTCTCAGACCTCAGAGTGTGATGGGGGTAGAGTATGTATGGTGGGTAGATCCTTGGTGTAGGGTGGGCGGAGTCCCCAAAGGATAGAAGGAGTAGAGGGGATGTGCTGGGTAGAGGTTAAGCAGGGTGGGGAAAGTCTAGAAAGGGGTTGGAAGCAGGCTAAGATTCAGAAGAAGGGGCCTAGTTCTGGAGATGGGGTGGGGCCAAGGAGTATGGAGGGTGGGGCTTGGAATCTTGGTGGGTGGAGCCGGAATCATCTGGGTCTCCGTCTTTCAAGTTGAGAAGCAGGACTCCCCTGGAGCCTGATCTCTCAGGGGGCCTCTCAGGGTCGGTCTAGGCCTAGTGTGGGTCTGGTCTTGGAGACAGCAGAGTGATCTGAGTCTGCCCCTATTGGCCCGGGATTTTCTCCCATAGGAGTGGACGATGTCTTTGTGTTCATCAACACCTACCGCCAGGCTACCCACCTGGAAGACCCGCAGCTGCGGATGATCCACACCATCCAGACGGCGGGCAAGGCCACCTTCTTCACCTCCCTGACCACAGCTGCTGCCTACGCAGCTAATGTCTTCTCCCAGGTGGCTCGCCATCCTCTGTCCCTGTCCTGGCCTCTCCATTCCTCTCATACACGCCTGGCCTTTGGTCTCTGCTCTTCCCACCCACCCTTTCTCTCATGGCCACATAAGCCTTTGCCTCAGGCACTCGCCACAGCCCTAGGGTCCATTTTCGTTACTCATCACCATGACCAGAACGTAACAAATGGGAAAATTTTAATACAAATAGTATCTGTTATTAATACTCATTAATAGGAATCAAGCACTTGCCCTTGAAGGGCATTTAGTAGTTTCCAAAGTTCTTTCTCATTTAGTCTTTGTATCACACTTATGACAAAAGTATCATTACATCTCTATTTTTTTAACATAGAAACAGACCCAGAGAGGGAAAGTGACTTCCCCAAGGTCACACAGCTGATCAGTGGTGAACCTGACCAAGTCTTCTGACCCCTGAGCTCTTTCTCACCGGCTTCATGCTGTGTTGTCATCATGCTAACATTTTTCCCCATGTCCTCAGGCCTCAGAGTTGGGCTCAGGGGAAGGATCTGAGTTTGGGCCAGGTCCTCGGTACTGATAGAACCTGAAAGGCAGTGAGCCTGTCTGAGTCTTTGAGAGATGATATGACCTGGGCTGGGTATCCAGTTTAGAAACTACTAGATGCGTTGGGATTGTCCAGGTCTTCCTAGTGAGCCACATCCAAGAAATAGGCAGAGCTGAGTTCTAATCCCACCTCTGCTATTTACTGGCTGTGTGACCTTAGGCAGGTCGTTTAACCTCTCTGAGCCTCGCTTTTCTCCTGTGTGGATTATTAAGGGACTGAAATGAGAAGATGATTGTGAAAGTGTTTCACCAACAGGGAAGACTTGTCTGCTTGTTGGCTACAGTTTCCTTCTGACTGCCACCCTCTGTGCAGGGCCTGTGTCCCTGCTCCCATTGCTCCAGTGCCCCAGCTCCCTGTTCCATCCCCCTCACTAGCACATGGCCTGGTCTAACAAGGCGTGTCTTCCTCTGTCCCCGTCATTTGTAAAGACAGTTATCACGCACTTGCTCTGTACCAGGCACTGTTGCAGGCAGTGGGCTACAGAAGCGGGGCTCTTCCTCCCCTGTGCCCCTTGGCACCAGCCCTGGCCTTCTGATGTCCTCCTGGGCCAGTGGCCTGGGCCGCCTCCTCCTGCCTCCTCCTGCCTCCGTCTGGCAGTGGTCGGGGGTCCTGAGTGCCTTTGGCTGCCGGCTCTGCGGGCTCATCCCCTCCCGACCTCTCTATCGCCAGATCCCGGCCGTCCATGACTTTGGCCTGTTTATGTCCCTCATTGTGTCCTGCTGCTGGCTGGCGGTGCTCTTCACCATGCCTGCTGCCCTGGGCATCTGGAGCCTTTACATGGCACCGCTAGAGGGCTCCTGCCAGACCAGGTGAGCCTGGGCGGGCGGGGGTGGGGCGCCTGTTCTCACAGATTATCTATAACATGCCCTGGTGATTCGTTATTGAGCACCTTCTGTATGCCCAGTCCTATCCTGGGCACTACTGGGGGACAAGGGACAGAGAAGGGAACCCTGTCAGGTGGTTACCATTTGTGACCACCTGCTGTGTGCCAGGAAGTGGGCAAAACGCTTTTGGACCAGGCCTTGTCACCATCCCTGAGGACTCTGTGAGCTGGGTCCTTTCATTCTGCCCGCTTTACCGACGAGAAACAAGGGCTTGGAGACATTGGTCAACTTTCTCAAGGTGTGAGGTGTCAGCAGCAGAGTGAAACCTGGGTTTGTGTGGTAGCTGGGGCCGGGCCCCACCTTCCCTGGACACCCAGGACCCTCAGGGCTCACCCCTCTCCCCCACTTTCTCTGTAGCTGCCACCAGAAGTGTGGCCGTAATCGCTCCCTGCACTTCCCGGGGGATGTATTTGCCACCCCGGAGCCGGCAGGGGGCAGCCCCGCCCAGGGCCCCATGCCCTACCTGGATGATGACATCCCCTTGCTGAATGTCGAGGAAGAGCCAGGTGAGAGGGTGCAGGCCTTTCCCTGGGAGACCTGGGGGCTGGCGCAGTAACTCTTGGCAGGATGGTTTGGGGGCAGGCTGGACCGGAGACAGGGATCCGCAGTGGGCGTTTGGGCTTCCCCAGAGAGAAGGTGGAGACCAGAGTGGGCTTTGACTTGGGTCTGGGCCAGGCCTCTCACAGGCCACTGCTCTACCCTGGCAGTGTCTCTGGAGCTGGGAGATGTGTCTCTGCTGTCT
This sequence comes from Craseonycteris thonglongyai, assembly GCA_004027555.1. Classification (NCBI taxonomy): domain Eukaryota; kingdom Metazoa; phylum Chordata; class Mammalia; order Chiroptera; family Craseonycteridae; genus Craseonycteris; species Craseonycteris thonglongyai. The sequence goes on from PVKE010000289.1 coordinate 158,115, forward strand.
GTGCCCCCTGAGGGCCTGCAGCCCACCCCCGACGGAGCCAGCCGGGGTCAGCTCATTGCTCAGCTGCAGGAGCTACTGCACCACTGGGTCCTGTGGTCGGCCGTCAAGAGCCGCTGGGTGATTGTGGGTAAGTGGGCTCCCCACCCTCCTTCCCCTGCCTTGCAGCTTCTACACAGTGTCTGAGCATGGGGGGCAGAGCCTCCAAAGAATGTGGAGGCATTGGGAGCCCACCCCCTCCTGCAAATGAGCTAGAAGGTGAGGGACCTGGGTTGCTCTGAACCTCGCTTCCTTCCTACGTGGAATGAAGCTGGTGCCCCATAGCTTTTGTTTATTGAGTACCTACTATGTGCCCGTCACCATGCTGGACAGTAGAGCAGAGTGCTTAGTGCTTGGGCTCTTCAGTAGACCAGTTTGGCTGAGGTGGACTCCCAGTTCCACCGTGCGCTAGCTGTGTGACCTTGGCTGTGTCCACAGGTCTGAGCCTCAGCTTCCTGTCCTATGAGGATAAGAGCAGGCTCTGTCTAATCAGGCAGTTGGAAGGAATGCCTTAGTGCATGTAAAGAACCAAGTCCGGTGCCTGGCATGCAGTGAGTGTTCAGTGCACACTAAGTGCTATTACTATTTTCATCAACAGTATTTAGGGTTGTGTACAATGAAGTGGATACACCACCTCTTACAAACTGTTAAGGGCTCTAACTTGGCCAGGTCTTGTCCAGGCGTGTGAGCTTGTAGCTCATAGTCTGATTCCCTAGTGACATGCATAACAACCCTTAGCAGACTGATCCCTAGCGAGCTTCCCCCACAGGTTGTCATGCTGGGCCTCTGCCCACTCCTGTGGGCCCCCACCCCCCACCCAGGGCCCCCTTAAAGGGAGCAGCTCTTTGCCAGGCTCTGAAGGCACTGCCCGGGCCCCAACGCTTCCTCGTATGTCATCCTTTCCTCAGGTCTCTTCGTCTCCATCCTCATCCTGTCCCTGGTGTTCGCCAGCCGGCTCCGCCCTGCCAGCCGGGCCCCCCTGCTCTTCCGGCCCGATACCAACATCCAGGTGCTGCTGGACCTCAAGTACAACCTGAGCGCTGAGGGCATCTCCTGTATCACCTGTTCAGGTGAGGGTTTCCAGGCGGAGGTCTCCTGCAGATACCTGTTCTTGGAGGCCACGTTTCAAAGATGGTTGGCCTTAGAGGTGCGAGGCCCAGGCTGAGCGTTCCTGCATTTCATGAAGCCATTGCGCACTGGGTGTCGGCTACACTGGCTCTGGGGAGACCGCAGTGGGCAGGGCAGGCTTCCCGAGCTCGGAGTTCACTCCGCTGCTAGGGGCCAGCCATTGTAATAGTAGATCTGAGCTGTGATGGAGGAAAACTGGTGCCTGGGAAGCTCAGCATCATGGAGGGCTTCCTGGAGGAGGTAATGTCTAAGCTGAGACTCCAAGAATAGGAAGGAATGAACCAGGCTGGGAGGGAGAGATGGTGGGAGGCTGGGGCCAGCATGCTAATGGTGGCAGTGGGGAGGCATTTAGGAGGTGAAATCCATAGGACTTAGTGACAGTGCATGTCAGAGATGATCCAGGAGGTGAGATAAAGATGTGTCCTTGCCTTGAGGTGGCCTGGGCCGTGCCCTCACTTTACAGCGGGAAGCCTGGGGTCAGGGTTAGGACCGGGGAAGTTGGCCCAAGGTCATACAGCTTTGCCAGGGTGGTTAGAACCCAGATGAGACGATGCCCAGCTCCTGGGAAAAGATTGGCTGACTACTATAATTGCCTTCGTGTAATTAGGGCTGTGATCAGATTAACTGGGCCTTCCCCTTAGTGATGGCATTAACCAAATGCATGATAATTGGCTGCAGCTCAGAGAGGTGCCCGGAGAACCCCTCCTAAATTGGAGCCAGCCCCAGGGCCACATCCTCAGCTCCTTTCCCGCCCTACCTGGGCATAGATTACGCCCCATGATCAGGCTGCTATACGGGGCCCCTACTATCCCTCAGGGCTGGGGGACAAAAAGCCGCATCCGCTCCCAGAAGGACTGACCCCAGGATGAGCCCGAACTTCCTGGAAACATCAGAGAAGAGCCAGGAGCCCAGCCCCTTGTATCTTTTCACTCTTGAACTGCCTGTTAATAGGATCCCTTCAGACTGTAGCAAAAACCTCACCTTTAGGGCAGACAAGACCCGGCCCTGATGGCGCTCTGCACGTCACAGAACCTTCCTGAACCTCTGCTTTCTTCCCTGTCAAATGGGATTAATAATAATAACCTCCTAGGATTATTGTGGGGATTATATTTTTGAAGGCGGGAAATTTCTCTCATTAAAAAACCTAAAATTCATTCACAATGCTTGGACAAAACAGAAAAGTCTCCCATTACCTGTGCTAATTGGTAACGTTCCATTTTTAATTGCTGCCGTTTATTGAGCATTTGTTATGAGCTGGATGCATAAGAAGCAGCATCCCATGTGGTCCTCAGCTGCCCTCTGGGGATACGTACCATGTCCTCCCATTTGACAGAGTACTGGAGGGAGGCCTGGTGCGTATAAGTGGTAAACACGTCAGTGTCTCTCTTTGGCTGGCAGGTAGGTGCCTTGCTCTTGCCTTAAGATTCCTGCAAATTCCTTTCAGTTGCATTTAATTTCTTCCAGGCCCCTGACACTCCCTCTCCCCAAGCTGAGGGCCCTGGGGACCGTGTCCCTGGGTTTGTCACCAAGCCCAGCCTGTCCCTCATGCAGCTTGGGGGGTAGGTCTGTTCCAGGAGAAGCCCCACAGCCTGCAGAACAATATCCGGACATCCCTGGAGAAGAAGAAGCGGGGCTCGGGGGTCCCGTGGGCCAGCCGGCCCGAGGCCACCCTGCCGGGTCAGTGGGGAGAGTGGGCTGGCTGGGGTGGGGGTGTTGGCAGCTCCTGCCCCGTGTGGGGACCCTGTGAGGAGAACAGATTCAATCCTGAGAATAAGAACTTGTGTTCTTGGGTCACTGAGAAAGGGCTGGATAGCGGGTGACTTAGGGTGAACCTGAGCCCTGCCCCGCCAGCCAGACCGTGGGCTCCCCTCCTGCCACCATTGCAGCCCGGCCTGCGGTGGCCCATGGACCTGACCTGTGCACCAAGAATGTCCTGTGTGGGGGAGGATGGGGGCGTCCTGGACATTGGGGCCTCCATGGGAGGTGGAGTGCTGGGGCACCTGTAGGAATTAACTCCCCCGTGCGGGACAGTTCTGTGTGACCATTGTCACCCCATCTGTGCCCAGTATTGTCATTGCCAGCACCAGCCCCACCATTCACACTGTGCTCCCGTCATTGTCACCCCTGTCACTACCCTAGTGCATAGCTCACAACTTCACCACAACCTCCACCATTGCTGTCACTCCCTCTGCCCAAGCTGCCACCTGAAACCAGTGACCATCATCACGTCTCCCTCTATCCATGCAGCCACCTCATCCAGTGACCGCCACTTCCTCCACCCCCATGCCACCACCCTGTCCTAGTGTCTGCCACCAACCAGCAGAGGGTGGACTGCTCCAGGGGCAGGGGAAGCTGGTCAAGGTGACTGTCCACCCACATCCCTCCCTTGTCTGTCCCCATAGACTTCCCAGGCACTGTGTACGTCTCCAAGCTGAAGAGTAAAGGCCACCTGGCTGTCTACAGGCTCTCCCTCAATGCCAGCCTGCCTGCCCCTTGGCAGATCGTGTCCCCCGGGGACGGAGAGGTGCCCTCCTTCCAGGTGAGCCTGGGCTGTGTGAAGGGACCCGCCGCTACCAGGGGAGGGGACCCTCGGGGCTGCACTGGTGGGCACCACCCATGTAGGGAGGGGAAGGCCAGGTCTGTGAGGCTGCAGCAGCGACAGGCATGTGAGGACCATCCCACGGTCAGCCAGGCACATGAGGACCGTCCCACGGCCAGCCAGGCCTATGGTGGGAACTGCAGAGCGGTGAGAGCACAGGCTTCCAAGTCAGCCAGACCTGGGTTCAAGTCCTAGCTCTGCTGTTTGTAATCTGTGAGTTTGGGGGCAAAGTACTTAATCTCTCTGAGCCTCAGTTTCCTTACCTGTGAAATGGGGAGATGAAAATACCAGCCAGGGTTGGTGGAGGTACATGAGTAAGGCCTGTGCATTATATAACACCTGGAACATAGTAAGTGCTCAGTAAATGGTAGCCAATGGTTAGGTTGCTGCTCTGGGCAGCTGCTCCGGCACCCCAGAAAAAGGCCTTTGAGGGCCAGCCCGGGCCTCCAGGAATCAGTTTCCCGTGTCACACCCTCCGGGGTGACCCTTGCACATGTCAGCACATTTGTTCAGGGTCTTTCTGTCCATTTGCAAGATGACGTATCTAAGGCATTAGCTGACGTTGAGCCTTTGCATTGCTGTTCCCACTGCCTAGAGAGCTTTCCTTCCAGCCCAGTGCATGCTGGCTCCTCGTCCAGGTCTCCGCATCAGTGTCACTCCCTGTAGCGCCCCCTCCTAAGCATCCTTCTCAGTTTGCCGCCTCCTCCCCTATGCCTTCCATCCTGATGGTCTAACTCAGCCCTGAGAGGAGTCTGAAGCCAGGGAAGGGGCTGTATGCTCATTGCCCAGCTCGGGGCCTGGCGTGGAACCAGTGCTCAGTTGAAGGAAAGGGTCTCAGAGAGGGAGGGGAGGGTTTGCTCTTTTTTCCATCTCGAACCCAGGCCTCCTGAGCCTCTGCCCAGGGCTTTAATCCACCCCTCTGAGGGCCGGGTTGGTGGGACACGCTGAGGAGGGAGGGGACAGAGCCTGAGGCCGGGGCAGCCTCCCGGAGTCACGTGTCTTGTCTCTGTCGATCCACTGCTTAGGTGTATAGAGCGCCTTTGGGTAACTTCACCAAGAAGCTGACCGCTTGTATGTCTACAGTAGGGCTGCTCCAGGCGGCGAGCCCCGCCCGCAAGTGGATGGTGACGACCTTGGCCTGCGACACCAAGCGGGGCTGGAAGTTTGACTTCAGCTTCTACGTAGCCGCCCAGGAGCAGCTGCACACCCGGTAACGGCGCCTTCAGACCAGCTGGTTTCCACAGCCCCTTCCCTGCCTCCTCTTCCTCTCTCCCTCGGGACCAGCGGGCACCTTTAAGAAACTCTTGTCCATTGCCACACAGCTCACTGCTCTTTCTGGCTCTGTCACCACCTGGAATCGCACTGTTCTACTCACTCACTCACTGCCTGCCTCCCCTCAGGAACGTGCCCTGCAGCGGGCACCGTGTCCATGCTGCGTCCCCAGCACCACGCACGGTGTCTGACACACAGCAGGCGCTCCGTAAACAGTCCCTGAACGAATGAAGAGTGCACTCTGGCCTCCGTCAAAGGCACTTATTGACTCAATATACGAGGGCTGTCTGGGAAAAATGCGGCCACGTATTACATGGCTGATACTATATACGAGGGCAGTCCGGGAAAAATGCAGCCACGTATCACATGGCTGATACTATATAGGAGGGCTGTCCGGGAAAAATGCAGCCACGTATCACATGGCTGATACTATATACGAGGGCAGTCCGGGAAAAATGCAGCCACGTATCACATGGCTGATACTATATAGGAGGACAGTCCGGGAAAAATGCAGCCACGTATCACATGGCTGATACTATATACGAGGGCTGTCCGGGAAAAATGCAGCCACGTATCACATGGCTGATACTATATAGGAGGGCAGTCCAGGAAAAATGCAGCCACGTATCACATGGCTGATACTATATACGAGGGCAGTCCGGGAAAAATGCAGCCACGTATCACATGGCTGATACTATATAGGAGGAC